>DWQW01006947.1:0-15623 GCA_018249695.1 Heliconius erato demophoon | reverse complement strand
AAAGTTAGACTTTCTAAAATGTTCACCTTATTAACTGGCTGCTGGCTCTCCAAAGAACAAATTCCTTAATGTGGCGAAGTATGTTTGCGCAAAGAACTTTGCTTCTTTGAGTTAAAGGGAAATGTTTTCCTTTCCTCTTGCTTTAGAATGTGGAATTTAATAGCAAATATGAATTATTAAGTTCAACGAATATATCATAAAAATGGATGATTTTAAAAATAATAAATGCCCAGTCCATATGTCTATAAAAATATTACGTCTTAAGATGGAGAATTAAGATTTTTATATTAGGAAAAGGGACACAAATGTGCATAGTAAACGCAACTGATTGCGGGTTCGATCCCCACTCGTGGAAATGAAATATTTATTTCAATGAAATATTTATGTTTTCGTTTCTTTGCGGGTTGTCTCTGGTGTCGAGACAACCCGCAATGCCTCCACAGTTAGGCAGAAAATGGGGAACGTAGTGTCTTAACACTTGGTTCCCTCTGCCTACCCTGCTATCTGCGGGATACAGCGTGAAGTCGATTTTTAATGTGGACATAACCTACTTATAGCTAACTGTGACGCCAGCAAATTCCAACTAACGATATTAGTATAACAGTTAGTGTGCATGCTGTTCCTAAGTCCAAGTCAATATAGTAGAGAGAGTAGGATTGAAAGGAGAATTGAAGCTGGCGAATTAATTCAAATTTGAGTTATACCTCTTGTATCTACATATATATATGTAGGTAATATGCAGTATCCACACAGAATTATAGGTCGAGTAGAACTTGCTTTAGAGTGAGGAGCAAATATGTTTGCTCTAAATACATATACGATATTCAAGGAATGTGTACTTAACAGTCGCTAAATTTAGAGGTTAGAACACAGGCTGAATTTTTATAATTAGTAAACTTATATTGAATTATGTTTGTATTGTTGTGTTAGTAGCTATGTAGAAATAAATATATATTTTTTTAATTTTCTCACTTTTTATTTTAGACACTCCGTTCTCCTCTCGTTAGCAGAGCGAAAAAATGAAAATATTTAATATACCTTTCTTTCCTCAAGTGGAAATTGAACCCACAACGTGTAGCGCTTGTGCTCCGACTGGACTCAAATTAATATAGTATAAAATAATTTATAGTAGATACTTATAATATGAAAGAAATTATATTATTAAATGCAACTATGAACTCGTGTATAAGTCTTAACGTTCAATTTCATGAAAACGACTGGAAGCTTTTAAGCCTTTTAACACCAGCTTGTGTGCTTTTACCAACAATTATTATTTTTATGAGTGTTAGGAAGCATATTGCTCGTTGGAACTGAAACTATGCAACTATAAATAGAAGTAAAAGTATTTAACAATAAGTGCAACTTAATTTGGATTTTTAGAATTCGGTACCTCAAAATGAAAGGTTCCGTACAATACTTGGAGGTTTGATGTTTTGTCTGATATTTAGGCTTAGCTAAGCCAGAGCCCTTTCATTTGATACCTCACTTGAACTAGCGGCTTTATTACCAAATTTTGCTTCCCTTTTCAGCCTATTATTTTTTAGGATTAAAACACAAATGTATAGTTTTTAGATTTTTTCTCAACCAGTACTACCTGAACTAGGTTCCAAATTTTATAATTCTAGGTTAACCGGAAGTACCCTAATTCCGATTCTCTCGACAGTGTTGAAATACGCGTTAGTTGCGATATAAGCGGCTATTTTTTTTTAAGTATCTATAGAAATATTTTTTCTTCATTAAATCATGAGGCCGCAGATCTGAGTATATGGTTCGAATTTAGAAACTCGTTATCTCCAAGCGTTTCTGACATAAAGGCTCTTGACAGACAGACAGACAGAGAGAAACAAGGACAACAAAGTGATTTTATAAGTATTCCTTTTGTTCCTTAAGAGGTATGGAACCGTCATAGGATCATTTTGTTGTCCGTCTATCAAAACCATTTATCTCGAGATCACAGAGAGCTAGAGCTAGTATCAAGCTGAAATCATATTAAATATTCAGTTTTACGTTGTACATTTCAGCAAGGAACAGGAAATGTGCGGATCAGCGTCGGATATAGCGCATGTCGGGATGCTGCGATAACTTATCCTCTTGACCCTTTTAACACTAGGTTCTCTATGCCTACCCTGCTATAAGCGGGGTGCAGCGTGAAGCTAAAAAAATATTCTAGCTAATGGAAATAGAAGATACTACTTGAATATGGAATCCCTGGAACCTAGTTTTTTTTACAAATTGGCTTTAATGCTGTTGAACTGGACTTTTCTTGACGGCGTCACCGGGCGGGGAGAAGCGAGAATAGCTCGCCCCTGAAGAAAAAATACGAGCTGTGATGGGCGCTCGTGAAGTGTTGGTGATCGCAGGGGAATATCCTGCGTTGCTAATCGGGGGGGATTTCAACCGTTGGGTCTCATCGCGCTGAGGCGCGGACGTGCCGTGACAAAGGACTGGCCATGCCGCCTCTATCGGTTTGCCTTGTAGGTAAATAGTCGAGACGGTCTCGTAACGCTTACGAGAAAAGAGGACCGCTACGCTTTTTTCTGGGTTAACCAATCGCTTAGGGCGTCGGCAGCTCGTTGCAGTCTTTCGGCTACGATCCAAACGGAGCGATCTGTGGTGTAAAGAGCGGAGAACCTAGTTAGACATTCATAAAATAAATATCATCACGATGTTGTTTTTTTTTTACTTACCTATCGGCTTATACTGTATTTATATATAATTTACAAACAAATTGATGCAGTATGTATTTGAATATGTATGTCATTTTACACGCTTAGTGTAAGAGTGTATATGTATGTCATCTTACAAGGTTAGCATAAAATTTTGAAAAAAAAATCAAATCAGCTTCACGCTGTATCCCGCACACAGCAGGGTAGGCAGAGGGAACCTAGTGTTAAGGCACTCAGTTCCCGACTTTCCACTGAATTCTGAATTCATTGCGTGTTGAGTGGCAGAACTCAATTCCGCGCTTTGCCTCGACACTAGAGCGAAGAAATGGAAATATAAATTTAAGTAAATATTTCATCTCCACGAGTGGTGATCAAACCCACAACCAGTTGATTTACAGTCACACTGTGTGCCCCTGCATCGCGACTGGCCTATTCAAATATTCAAAAATTAATCTGAAAAAGCTTTTCTTTCATATAAATTGAAGTGAACGATAGCGAATAAAGTGTTGACTGGGCTTCTCAACGAACTCGTTATCTCTGCATAGCTTCCGATATTAAATTCATTGGCATATTTCATTTCCAATTTATTCGTATATTATATTTTATATAGTATTAGCTTTTACCCGCGACTTCACCCCCGTGGTCAAATGGAAATAAGGGTTGTGTATTACATATGACACATATTAAACGAGGTCACTTAGAGCATAGGTACAGTGGTCTACATCAAAGTAATCAATGTGATGTAATATAGCCTACACTACAGCCTTCCTCGGTAATGGAACTATAACAAAAATATTTTTTAATTAAGACCCAACAGTTGAACAGTTCTTGAGATTAGTACGTCCAACCAAAGACAATTTATTCATTTTTACAATACTAGTTAGAAGTATAGATTGATTCTCAAAACTATTAGGCGTAAATTAATTTATATAATGAATTTACCACCAACTTACAATAAAACTTTTGAGTGGAAAAATACATATTTAATCTTATAATATAAGATTAAATATGTATTTTTCATGAATCAGATTTTTATATTCTTTTCTTGGATGATTTTTTCAATTGATTCCAAATGATCTTAATATATTCTATTATTATTATAAAAATATGTTTTCTTTTAAATAAGGAATAAAGCAAAGTATATTTTTGTAGTAATAAATAGTAATATGAGAAAGTTATTTATATTTTTATGTGTTCATCAGAAGAGAGGCGCACATCGAGGCAACACCTGAGCTTTTCCAATAAGATTCAATAATGTCTAACTTCGATTGGTCTTTGGCTCCACAAAAGAATTTGATTTTCTTGTTCAATATATTTTCGTATTTTGTGATTGTTGTTTGTTTATAAGATTGTCATAAAATGAAATTAATATAAATTATTTCCAAACTCAACTTTAATACTAATATAGAGTTACATTTTCTACTGATTTCTACAAAATTAAATTTTTATTTACAATCAGATAACATATTATAATATATTGAACAATCATTATTTTTTTCCCATTTATGGTCGTGGTTATATAAATACAATTATAATTAATTAAAAAAAAGTTAAGATAAGTATCCTTCACATAAAATATGTTTTTTTTTCAGCTTAAGGCTGTATCCCGCATGTAGCATGGTAGGCCTAGTATTAAACACTCCGTTCCCCATTTTCCGCGGATTTCTGGAGGCATTGCGTTTTCAATGGCGGAACTCAATGCCGCACTTTGACTCGACACTAAAAATACAAATATTAAATATTTTATTTCCTTGAATGGGGATGGAACCCACAACCAGTAGTGTGACTGTAAGTCACGCATTTGTGGCCCTGCGCCTTGACAGTTCAATCACCGTTCAATGAGAAAAAAGTGTGGATAAAAGTATTCGGCGGTTCTAGTTATTTGTTTAGAATATAGCGTAAGTGAAAAACTTGTGTGCTTGCACGAGTATGGGCTATAAATATTATTAATCTTCCAAGTAGCCATGGAACCCACAACCACCGCGCGACACCATGGCGGCCACAAAGAAGACTTATTATAAATTCACAAATGTCCTTGTAAATTCATGTTATTTCTAAATATAAACACAAGACTTGTATTAAACAATAATAATTTAGTTGTATTCCTCAGCGTCGGGCCAGAGACGTTTATGAGGAAATTCTTTGTCCCAATCACAGGGTCAGCTTTAATAATGGTTGTGAAACTCAAACGGTTTAATTTGCACGGACTTTAGCTCGTCTTTGTCTTTGGTTCTTTTCGTTAATAATGAATAGTGAAACCTCGGCCTATTTTGAATTTCAAATACGTACTGTCTACTGTCTACTGTCGTATGTCTGTCTAATGAGTATCTCTCATGTATAATAACGTGATGAGTTCTATTTTTAGATAAATTACACATTATATAATATATAATCATAAATCAGCTTCACGCAGCAATGCAGCTTCAAAAGCAGGGTAAGCAGAGGGGACCTAATGTCAAGAAACTCCTTCCGCCATTTTCCGCCGAATTCAGGAAACTTTGCGTGTTAAGTAGCGGTGCTCAACGCCACGCTTTGCCTTGCCACAAGCTGCTGAATAATAAATAGGTTGTATATTACTCACTAAACCGGTTTGCTTACTTGAAAGAAATATTATTTTTCATATTTATTGTATTCCTTGTTCGTATTTACTTACAAATCCTTTTACATTAAAATTATTTTGATACTGATAGAGTATCTAAAATCGATTTTTTTTTATTACCAAATTTAAAACATTAAATAACACTAAAAGATATTAAAATGACAAGTGTACCTTTATAAAACTAAATTGCAATATACACATAATATATGAAAAACCAGTCATGTGCTAGTCAAACTCGATCACCGAGGATTCCGTACCAATTTCAGGAGTGAAAAGTACTTTAAAGAAGATGCATAAACGCTCGTATGTTTTGATTGCGGTTGACATAGAAGATTGATTTATTCTGTGTTTCACGACCTGAATATGGATTCTTCATTTCAGTTTGATACCTCCACGCGACCTAGAGATATATGGCCTTAACAGACGGACAAACAAAAAACAAAGTAATTATATAAGGGTTCAGTTTTTAGGTACGGAATCCCCAAAACAACATTATAGGAAAACATGAAAGCACCTATTCCATAAATTACTCGATTATTGAAATAAAATTTATAAAAGTTTTCCATATTTACGAAGTAAAGCGAAACATCAATTATATTAAATAATAAACGAAAATGCTCGAACGTTCACAAAGTGAAGAAATATGAACGTGACATGATGTTAGGAAATTACTTCTAACTTTCTATAGTAACGTACAAGTGTGGCACTAAATCTTGCAGCCGAAAAGTTCCCTTCTTTGTCCAAGTTCTGAGTGGAGTCGAGGAACAATCGCTTATACAAGTTTGTGTAGAATCATTGTTCAGTGTTCGCCTCTTACAGTTATTAAGTAAATTAATCATGTTTATGGTGAAATCGTAAATAAATAATTTGTGCAATATTTTTAGAGATTTATATTTTGATTTGACTGTAATTTTTTCTACTTGCTCTAGTAGACAAAGCACGGAGTTTTGTCTTTCCTTCCTCACTTTCCACCGAATTCTGGAGCGCGGAATTCTGGAGTACTGGATTGCGGAATTCTGGATTGCGTGTTGAGTACTGAAACTCAACACTGCGATAAACCTCGAATGATTTAGATACCACTAGCAATACAGGTCTCGTCAGATAGACAAAGCATTTGTCTAAATAAACGAAAAATGAAAAACATAGTTGCCTCTAACATAAAAGTGAACAGTACTTGGTTTGGTTCTTTGATTATGGATCTATATGTTTTGAATGAAAGCTACATTTCTCAGGAATGCTATATAACATGACGATGTAAAAAGTGTTATTGATGCAGTATTAGATTATTTTACTATAGATACAATTTTTATCTAAATTATGATAATATTATATTTAACTCAAGCGCAGGGGCACTGTAAGCGTGGGAAACTTGACATGTTGTGGGTTCGATTTCAACTCGAGGAAATGATTATTTTTTAATTTTTATTTCTTTGCTCTGGTGTCGAGACTAAGCGCGGCGTCGAGTTCCGCCACTTCACACGCAATATTTCGAAAATACGTCGAAAAGTGGGAAACGGAGTGTCTTAACATTACTTTGCCTCTGCCTACCCTGCTATATGCGGAATACAGAGTGAAGCTGATACAAAAGATAATATTATGAATAATAGATACGATTTAATGGGACATCTGAATCATCATTTCCAGCAAGCTTCTATTTTAGTATATTTTGGTCAGTGACATTAATTTTGTCATTGAGGAGTACTTTTGAGACATTTCACACAATAAAGTTTTAAATGCAGGCTAAATATTAAAAATTGTAGGTTAATATAACATTTTTTTAATACAAACATCGATGTAAAATGATCAATAACAGTTTTGCTTGAATCTCAGAAACACGTGTTTGCTAGTTAAGTAACGTTTGCATTGTAAATCCAAGCAAATGTATGCTTATATGTGGTAAATAAACGAATAGCAAACCTAAGTGATATTCTCTTAGTAATGCATTTAAATGCAGGTTTCTATTAAGCTTAATTTCATCTATTACTGTATAAAAAAATATATATTTTATTAGTGTCAGTTTTCTTTCGTTTTTTATTATATAGAATATTATATCGTAGAATATTTATACGAAATTTAGTTTATACATTTAGGAAGCTTCCAATTTAAATAGTGAGTAACCAGTAGGCCTTACACTGTGGGGTAGAATTGTACACAAAAATAAATTAAAACATTAACTAGATTGTAGGTATATGTGTATTCAACATATTTAAAATGTTATCCTACGGTAAATCAGCTTCACGCTTTATCCCGCACAGAGCAGGGTAGAAACCTAGCATTAAGACACCCTCTTCACCATTTTCTGCCGAATTCTGAAAGCATTGCGTGTTGAGTGGCAAAACTCAACACCGCGCCTCGACCAGAGTGAAGAAATGGAAATATAAATTTAAATAAATATTTCATCTCTTCGAATGGAGATCGAACCCACAACCATTCGGTTTTACAGCCATACTTTGTGCCCCTACGCCACGACTGGCCTCATAAATATTCTAATAGAAGTATATTAAGAATTATAATATGCACTTCGGCCTTTTTTTTAAATGACAATGAAAATATAAGAGAGTATTAAGAATAAAAGTAAGCTTATTATTTCAACAAAATAAAACGACATCGATCTGAATGATTAATTCAGTTTTGAAAATAGGAAATAAGACCATCTATAAAGTCAGTTGGTAACGAATTCTGATTTATTCTCTATTCAATAGAAATATATTTTTTCTCAGAAAAACTACAGACATACGTAACAGTAAAAGCGGACGTAACTCATCTTCATTTCTTACATAACCAGTAATATATTTTGAATTTCCTTTGGCCTGCTCTCTTTCTATACCTTTTTTGTATCTAATATCACAGTATATTAAAAAAAGCGCACTTTTTCTCACTTTTAGGATTCCGTATCTCAAAAGGTAAAAACGGAACCCTTATATGATCATTTTGTTATCAGTCTGTCCGTATGTCAATACCATTTATCTCGAAATTAGACTCACACTTAACTGTTTTTTTAGCTTCACGTTGTATCCTTCATAAAACAGGATAGGGAAAGGGAACTTGGGAACCTAGTGTTAGGACACTCACCACATTAAGACATTTTCGTTCGCCACTTTCCACCGAATTCTTGAAGCATTGCATGTTGAGTGGCGGAGTTTGCCTCGTTACGAGAGCTAAATAAATTTGTGAAATATTTAATATTTTCATTTTCTCGAGTGGGAATCGAACCCACAAACGTCGTGTTACATTTGCAAACTTATGCCTTGCTCCACGATGGCCTCATTCTTTCATCATTTATATCTGATTATAAAGACTGCAATGCTTACATACGCTTATAGTCGTCTAAAATATTTTTTTTTCGATAATAACATCCCCACTAGATAAAATAAATTAATTTATTTACTTATCTGAACATATTCTATGCGGCCATTTCCCGAATTGAGATAGTTAAGTAACGTATCTACTGCAGCTACTTAAGTACCTATAGTTTCTAAGATAGTGCACCTGCCGTTCTAATTAAGCCGGCTATTGGACGTGTGTTAAATGTATGTACCCTTATATGGATTGTTTTAGAGAAAGGTTGGTTGTAGATTCAAATACGTCTTTGTTAAAATTTCGAATACTCCTCGAGTATAACTTCTAAATCTAACTAACTAATCTACCTTCTAAAAAAACTAAAATATTCACCACACTAGTGTTGGCGTTCGCCATTTAAAATTTGTATTTTAAATGGCGAACGAAATATTATTTCAACCCCGGTACATCAATAAAAATACGTCAAATTAGTCTTGGGATTTGATTAATAAGCTACAATTAAAAACGCTGTAAGCCTCGATTAACTTAAAGTGTGAATACATTAACAAAATATTATTAATCATAAAAAATATAAATTAATGGTGATAAAACACTCCGTTCTCCGACTTTATACCAGAAACACAAGTTTCTGGTATAAAGTCGGAGATATAAGGTTGTTTTTAAAAAGATTTTTTTAATAAATATTTTATAGTGTTTTGTTTTATTTTAATCTACTCTTCTTCTTATTATTGCATTATATTGTTGCGCCAAATTGGAAATCAGGCATTTTGTGTGTGTATAGAGTAACAACAATGTAACTTTGTAAGGATTTTTTTATATAAAATATCTATAAATTAGAAAAGAAATATATCTGTAAATTAAAAAAATACTTTTCCAGTTTTTGCCTTAATTAATATTGTAAGTTTCCACTTCGTGCAAAATTTTATAACTGTAGGTCCACGACATGTAAAAGTTTTGATTACGCGACTAATTTCATACGAAATGCAGCAAAAAAATGTATAAATGCTTGTATTGTATGCATTTGATTGCGTTGACTTTCTAGCTTGATTGTTTTCAGTTCTCTAAGAACCCGTAAATATCGACATTTCATATTAATTTAGGGTTACCTACTACCTCCACTAGGTTCCGTCTGTCTACTCTCAGATACGCGAGATACAGCGTGAGACTGAAAAAAATATCTTAAAATAAATATAAAAAACTTGGTATATAGATACTCAAATTTCCAAACAGATAAATTAAATACAAACATCCAAATGGAAGTCTAACCGTGGAAACACATCACCACATCTTGTGTACATTTAATTTCCACATGAAGCGCTCTATATTACTTTACCTGAAGTAATGTCAGTCGCAGATGCCATTAGAAATATTTTCTATTAGCATTATAAAGTACTTTGCTTACCAATAGATATCTTGATAATATAATAATATAAAAATATTTTTTCAAAGAGGTTAGGATATAACATTCTTGATACTTATTTTTGTTTATTTTCTCGTTGTATCCCGTATTTAAGAGGAAAAGGTAGACAGAAAACACCTGGGAACCTACTGTTAAGACAACGTTGACGTCAACGTTCCATATCATAAAAAAGACCATCATAAGGCATTGTACTTGAAGGGATTAATAATAAACGTAGAAAGAAATTAGTAAAAAAAAAACAGTTTTATTAACTGCTGTATATTCATTATCAAACTAATTCTATAAATTATGAAAGCTTGAATATAAAATAGGTGATTGGATATTTGAATGTCAGATATTACTCAATTACACAACACTATTTGACGAATTTCGAAAAAAGTCACACCATAGATAATTAAGAATTTCTATTTATAGATAATTAATTTTAAATAATATTAAATAATATTATATAATAACTAATGTTAAATAATATTATAAACTTGAAATGTTAATTTTTACACGCTTCTTACAAGTTTAAAGCTATATTATATAAATATTTTGCAATTTACAAAATATTTTATACAAATATCGTCGTATACATATAGTCGTCATCGTAGTGGAATACCAAATACAATGTATTGTTATGCGGTGATTCTGAACAGTTTTATTTTTGTGACTTTGAAGAAATTTCGTTATTCAACAATAAAATTTAGTATATGATTTGATAATATAATTTTTTGCATATTGTTGTTGCTCCAATCGATAAGTACATTCTGCTGTGTAGTTAAAGAAAACTAACTATGTATAATATATAACTATTAAAAACTATGATTTTATTTCTTTAATACTAAAGATCATATAGATATCTTCAAATATATTTAGTTTAGTACTTAATTTACGGCGTTCTAAACGTGTTAGTTGGGCACTAATCACATCGCCAATATCACGTTGTATGGAGAGCATTACGATTGTGTCATAATCTTCAGAACACCTAACACAAAAATTGTTAAAGCTCGTGATGTACTCTTGAATGGTGAAGCCGTGGATCCTGTCGATTCTACGATGTTTCTCGGTATCACCATTGACTCTAAATTACAGTGGGGACCTCATATCGATGGATTGGCGAATAGACTTAGCTCAGCAGCTTTTGCGGTTAAAAAAATCAGACGATTAACGGATGTGGAAACGGCTCGCCTTGTTTACTTTAGCTACTTTCATAGTATTATGTCCTACGGCATTCTACTTTGGGGTAATGCAGCTGGTATTAAATCAATTTTTGTCTTGCAGAAGCGAGCTATTCGCGCAATCTATAATTTAGGCCCTAAAGAATCGTTAAGGCAAAAATTTAAAGAAATAAATATTTTGACAGTTGCATCTCAATACATTTTTGAAAATGTTATGTATATTAAAAAGAATATTAAAGATTTTGCCAAAATTGGTGATATTTGACATAATATCAATACTAGAAATAGGAGTAAACTTATTGCACCTGTAACCCGATTACATCGGGTCCGTAATTCTTTTATGGGACAATGTGTACGCTTTTACAAGGATCCCAGAAAACGTCCGAGAATGTTCTATATCACAATTTGAAAGAGTTGTGAAAAGACGCTTGTGTGTTAAAGGTTATTACCAAATTAATAATTATATAAATGATAACACGCCTTGGGAATGAAATGCTCGCTCCAGTCTATTTCAAAGTATCATTGTCAGAAACGTTGAAATGTGATTTTGTATAATTGATTTTAAAAAAATAAGTCCCGGTGAGTTCCTTGCGCCGGTTCTTCTCAGGTCTGAGGCATTAATTTTAGTGAACTGGTGGTAAATTATTTGACGTTCAAAAAATGAAGCATGTAACTTCTTATTTTGAATAAAATTATTTGACTTTGACATTGTACGGTAAAAAAGAGATAATGTTACACAACAGGAGAATACATGTCAAAAAGAGATCTAGTTAAAATACTGCCTTCACCTATAAAATATTTACAATATATACATGATGATGGGCAAAGACGGAATGGAAAGTGGCAAAAGAAGAATTGCTGAAGTAAAAATAACCCAAATTTATCTACACATGGCCTTCACGCCTTGGAAATGTAAAATCAATTTGAATGATGAAGATCATGTCATAAAAGCGATGTTAATAGGAGACACTGTTTATTGCGAATCGTTTGAAATGAACAACCTGTCTGAGAAACCGTAAACGACGGGTACAATAAAAGTCCTATGGGATTATAATAAGGCTTTTGATGGATCGTACCCTTTCAAAGTGTGCCGATGCGATTTGGATCCTGATTGCGTGGCTTGTCGGATCGGAGGACCGGAGTCGGAGTATCGAAAACAGTGAATATATGATGAGGATGGAATTATAATGAATTGGCTTTTTTAATATGTACCTAAATATAGTCTCTAAATAAACATGAAGACAAAGACGTTATATAAGGTGTACTATGGTTGATGTTAAATTATTTATGACTTCTAAATTAGAACGTGAGTGCGCAGAGTTTGACTTGTACTAGTAGAAGTTAAATATAGACAAAATGCAAGAAATTGATGTGGCATATTAAAAATAATTTTGACAGCCACATCATTTAGTTGTTGATGCGAATATAAAATTCAAGAGCTAATTCCGCGTCGACACGAAGCTCCTTCATGATTCTTTTATGACCGTGTTATATAGTGATTGAAATTTAAACTTTAAATTCGTGATACAACTTCTAGTATACGGGAAAATTGAAAAATGATTGCGTTTCACCCGCCTTCTACATTGATGACATTTTGATACTCACAGTCTTTGTATCGGAGTTAACAAAGATTCTGTCAAGATTGCCGTATTTTTACTTGTATGTAAAATAAAATAAAAATATTGTATAAATGAAAATATTTTATTACACAATTAATAAATGAGACCAGTCGTGTGATTGTAAACGCGACAGGTTGTGGGGTTGAGTTCCGACACTCAAGACGCTGTGCCTCCAAAATTCGGTAAAAATTGGGGAACAGAATGTCTTAACAGTAGGCTTCTTCTGCCTCCCCTGGCGTGAAGCTAAAAAAAAATGTTAACACGGCCTATAAATTTATAATAAATTTTAAGGACATCGCAATCTCTTAGCATTATGAAGGCGCTCTAGTAACATTACTTTACTAATAGAGCAAGGAGCAAATATTAAATTTTTAATGAAGCAGCCGCGTTCTCTTTGAGTCCAGTTTAATTTGATCTGAAAGCGAACGCTGCCACAATACACCTCCTTATCGCAGAACCTAGTGTGCTCTGGCCAAATTGGTATGATTATCACCACCATTCGCTCGAATTCAAGACGCGGCGCGCTTTATGTTACCAGAGCTTTAAATGAATATTGCTAGTTACCTTGAGTGGAAATCGATACATACAACCAGACTCCATGCCTCCCAAAGACCTCTTAAGAACTGTTTAATTTTTAATTAAAGAAAAGAAGTACATTTTTGTTTACTTAAAAATTTATAGTAATAGTCTTGTCTTGAACTTTTATTTTCAAGATAACGTTTATTATAAAAAACAATAGAATTAGATATTTGTATTTTTTTTGGGATTCTAGTTTTATTTATAGTGAATTTAAAAAACATCGTTGAGAGTTACGTTAAAACGTAAATGTTTAATCCCATAGTCGCTGACCTAAAAATATTTTGACTGTATATTTAATGTAGCATTTTATACTTTCATATGTATTTCACGTAACAATTGCAACGCAGTTGGTCAGAGGGTAACCATAGTGGGTGTTTATTCCCCTACTATGGACAACGATTATTTAAAAATAGTTTCATTTCCTTGGACTATTAAGATAAAGAGACGTTAGATGCCGCCGCGCAATCTCAAACGGGTTATATTTGTGAATATTAGAGAGAGTACAGTGTCGGCACAGTGTCGGCACAGGCACACAATATTCGTTACTTTATCTGCGACGTGTTTTAATATAATTATATTTTTAACTCATAATCAGAAGCTAACGAAACTTTCATCAAAGTACCCTTAAAGTGTATCCTTTCTGATAAAAGAAAGAATCATCGAACTGCGTTGGCGTGAAATTGAGTTATTCGTCCATTTGTCGCGCACATACTTAATGCAAATTTAAGTTTTATGTGATTTTTCTCATGGTTGCCATTGCCAGAAATGGACCAAATTAAAATAGACCACACGGCACAAGCATCAGCTTCCAAATAAAAAAGAGTCATCAAAATCAGTCAAAATTTCTAAGGAAAATTAACATAAACAAACATTCGAATAGATAACCTCGTCCTTACTCAACTCGTTTAAAAAAACGCTTATAGTTAAAATAAATATTCAATAAAGTTTAATTATGACCTTTTTTTTTAAGAAATAATATAAGATTTTACTCATACTTTAAGTGACAACATTTAAAAAGTATTATAAAGTGTAGTTCGTGTAACATTAACAAGTATTTGAGCTAACTAATTTTAAAAGTGTTGAGTTAATTTTATGTAATTTAAAAGCTGTCAGCTACAGAGGATGGACAAAGACCGAGATTCAGTTAGCTCGTACAGCAAAACAAAGTTACTTAGCGTTTTATACAGTCTAGGTAACAAGATGAAATATATACAACATTGTATTTAATTGTACTTTGAAGTGTTGTTCTTTATTTTGTCAGCTTAACTGTCAATATTTATATTTATTAAAAGGAATAAATCTTTAAATTACGCATGCTTATTTTATATAAAATTATCGAGTAATTAATTCAACAAAATGAAAAAGGTAAAATTAATTATTTTTCACATATTTTAAGCATTAAAAAATCTACCACTAATTCACTACGTTACTGCGTCAGGCCTGAGATGTCGTCATGGGAAACTCAGCGGGATTTTTTTATTTCCACTTCACGGTATATCTTGCATGTTGTAGAGTAGGTAGAGGGAGCCTAGTATTAAGTTTCTCCGCTTCTCTCTCTCCACCGAATTCTGGAGGCATTGCGTATTGAGTGCCGAAACTCAACACCGCTCTTTGCTTTTACACCAGAGCATACAAATGAAAATATTCATTATTTTATTTCCTGGAGTGGGAATCGAACGCACAACCTGTCGCGATTACAAGTACACGCTTATAACGCTTTTAATCAATTATTATTAAGCAAAGACAAAATAAAAAAACAAATCAAAAAATAAAACAAAACCATCGCTCCACAATGCTGTTGAACAGAGTAATCCTCCACTAACAGTATTGTATTTTAGCGCGAGAGACTAATCCCTCCATTTCAGATACAAGTAATTTGCAGTCGGAGTTCTGCATTATTAGTAAGTAAACAAAGGATAAACCTTATTATACGGATAGTGTTAGGCGTAGCGCGATGCTTAAGCCGTTTCGTCTCGTGAGTCTTGCGCATAACTTTGTACGTGCGGTACGAATTTAGCTAGTTGTAACTAACATTGCTTTTGTTTTCATATTCTAATTGTGTATTTTGTCAGAAAAAATGTGAATATTTAATATTAAATATTAAATAAAACTGAAAATCTTTTATTTATTACTTTATTTAATAATAAATGGAGGCCAGTCGTAGCGCAGCGGCACGAGGTGTGACTGTAAAACCGACTGGTTGTGGGTTCGATCCCCACTCGAGGAGATGAAATATTTACTTAAATTTATATTTCCATTTCTTCGCTCTGGTGTCGA
>DWQW01006946.1:0-15624 GCA_018249695.1 Heliconius erato demophoon | reverse complement strand
AATGCCTCCAGAATTCGGCAGAAAGTGGGGAACGGAGTGTCTTAACACTAGGTTCCCTCTGCCTACCCTGCTGTGTGCGGGATACAGCGTGAAGCTAATTTTATAAATACAATATTACAGAGATTAAATTAAATTTACAATCATACGCTGTACTATGGCAGTTTTCTAAAAATATTTTCAGTGCCTTTTCTGGTAATCTAAACGCGGCGTTGAATTGTGCCACTCAACACGCAAAGAACTCGAAAATTTGAGGGCAAGTCCAAGTGAAGGTCCTCTGACTATTTTGCTATATGTGTGATACAAAGCATACAGTACAGCTAAAAGAAAAAAAACAGTAAAACGTGCAAAAATATAAGAATATCAAATTCTATTTACAATATTGTTGCTGCGTAGCGTCGTTATGATAATTAATTTGCTCATTGTACCAAATTGTGAACGTCTTTATTACTGGGATTTTCGTTTCGCCTTTGAATTACATAATAATGTTTTAATTTAGACATTTAAGAACCGAAAATTTTACGTGATTGAGTTAAGAATGTTAATTAGAGGTTATAATTATTTACAAGGCGTGGCGCAAAAGCTCATCGTCTGACTGTAAGCGCGATTGATGTGGGTTCGATTTTAGGGGATTTTTTTTATATTTATTTGCTAGCTGGTGTGACAAGACAAAGCGCGACGGTGAATTCTGTCACTCAGAAGGTGTTCTGTGGGAACGAGACATAATGGGACTTTACGTTTTATTTCTCTCTCTTATCTTCGGGTAGGCACAAGGAACTTAGTATTAGATACTTCGTACCCCATTTTCGGCCGAATTTTCGAAGCATTGCGTGTTAAGAGGCGGAATTCAACGCCGCGGCATGCATTGTACGGGAACGAAAAAATGAAAACATTATTCAATAATAATTCATTCCCTCGAGTGGGAATAGAACCTACGGGACGGGCCCCAAACGGGACGGTTCCGTTTACAGTCACACGTTTATGCCAATACACCACAATAGCTTCATATAATAAATAAAAGTAGCTTTACGTTCTATCCCGCATAGAAAGGTTCTCGCATGCAGAAGGAAACTAATGTTAGGACACTCCGTTATCCTCTTCACGCTTAATTTTATATTGTTAAGTAGGATACTTCAACGTAAGCCCTACGTTGAAGTCTATGATTTAATTTACTGATCTTTGATAAAATATAAATAAATAATCGATAATCCATAATCCGTAATCTAAGTCAGTAGTCCGTTATCCGGATATTGGACTATTATCCTTAATCTATAGTTCAAAGCCCATGGACCATAGTCCATAAACCATAGTTTATAATGTGGCAAGAAACAATGCTATTCATTAAATATTTTTTTAGACTTTTAAAGTGTTCTTCATTTGGAAAGAAAAATACTTATTCAGATAATATTTTAAAATGTTGAACGTAGCGAGTAAATAAGATGTAAGTGGCGCAGTAGAATTTCGGCTCGATGAGAACGTATGGCTTGTGGTCAGAATCCGTGGACGGTTTCCAAGAGGTGTGGGTTCAAAATCCAGTACGTTCGAAACTTTTATACGTTTCTTAGATAAGTATTTGTTAATACAAAATGCAGCAAAAACGATGCATAAATGCTCGTATTGTTGCGTTGACTTAGAAGCTTAACTTTTAGAAATATAATACAAATTAAATAAACAATACATTCATATTTATTGAGGCTCTCTTTTCAAAATCACACCCGAAATTACTAGAAATTATATTTGCTTGTTTGTTGTCTCTTGACTAACTGGTGTTTTGTGTATACACCTTTTTAGGTTGCAGGCGATGTATCAATGGAATTCCTGAAAATAATTTATTCAGAATTAGAACTTGCGTAACGGACGCAACTTTGAAATTACCTGAAACATTCAATATCCAAATTCGAAAGTTTAATTGAATAGAGAGTTCGGGATAGGGATGCTGCGAAACAAGATCCGAAGTGGGGTCATCGAAGTTATTCGTAAAAGTTGAGATTAATTTTCAAAATTACATCTCATAGAAATTTGTAAATAGATAATAAAGGTTTGTATATGTATGCATAGATAATTTGAAAAAAAAAGAGAGAAAGCTATTCTATCCTAATACAAATCAGCGACATAACAATGCATCTAATTCATATAATATCAGTATCCAATATGCCTTTTAACCTAATATGGCTACGCAAAGTTGATTACGCCTGGAGGCTATTTGTTGACGTAATGGGATTTTGTTAGGAGATTACGCTACTGGCTTACCTCATTGTCTTTATAGGCCTTATTTATGGTAAATAAATATACATACGTCTATGTATGCACGTATAAAGTCCGTATATTATCCTAAGGCAGTCGTGGCGCAGCTGCAGTGTTTCACTGTAAACGCAAAGATTGTGGGTTCAATTCCTACTCTGTGGAATGAATATTTTCATTTACTCGCTCTATGTGTGTTTAGAATAAAGTGTATATGTGGTTCTCTTTACATAAGAAAACATCTTTTATAAAAGTTGCTCCACGCTTATTAGGACATACATACATAGACTTAGATTTAAGATTCTCTCTTTTCCGCCTCGCAGTGTCAATAATTATGTTGTGTGTTGCACTTGAATGGGAAAACGAAAGTGATTTATAGATGTCCTTGATAGTCTTATGTAGTCCTGAGTTAAAATTGATGCCAAACTCGCACCCTTCGTGCGCGCCACTATGGGCTTATAATTCTATAGTACCTAAATATATCTTTTCATAATTTCGACATTTCGCCGAGTATTACTAAAGAATATTAACATAAATCAATCTGTTTTCTACTTTTAGTGTAAGAGATATTGCGTGTTATGTGGCGTAATTGAACTCTGCACTTAATTTTAAAAGAACTTGGAAATATGTTTAATAAAAAATGTATTTTATAAGAAAAAACTTAATTACATGACAAATGAAAACGAATCATCCGATGTTTCATTTATCACAATCAACTCTATAGAGGATCGAGTACCATTTTTCATTTTAAATACAGTGACAGATAAGACGAAGCGCTTTTGCATGTTATCACTATTGATTGGGTAGTTAAAATCCAAGATATTGAAATGGCATACAAAAAGCTATTTTGTGTGTGTGGCGACGAGACACAATCGTGCGGCTATAATTGCTTTAGGTTGTGGGTTCGATTCTCACTCGGCGGAGTGAAATATTTTATGTTTTCATTTTTTATTTCTCGCTGTGGTAATAAGAACAAAGCGCAGCGTTGAGTCCCGCCACTTAACACGCAATGGCTCAAGAATTCGGCGGAAATTGGGAAACGAAAGTGTCTCAAGGCGAACGTTGTGTCACACTAGGTTCCCAGGATCCCCATCTGTCTATGGACGGGATACTGCGTGAAGCTACAAAAAAAATAGATATATATCGTCGTTTTTCACACTCCAACATTTAAAGATAATCTAGGTAAAATAATAAAACATCGAAGAATCAATATCATCAATATAAATATGAATTAGTATGTGGAATTCGAATTTTGAGAAGCCGCAGTTAAAATTAAAAAAAACTAAATAAAAGTAAAAACGTAAATTTATTTTAACTTTTCTATTGTACTCCGCTCTATCGTTCTAAACAATTATTTTTCTTTTATTCCCCATTCCTTGCCCTTGCGTAAGAAATTATTCAAATTCACAGTAAAAAAATATTTTTCATGTAAATCCGGATTCGCCGTAATCGCCGGGTGTTGCCGACTAAACTGATTTACCGTTTCCGATTCTTAATTATTTTGTTCGGGGTTAAATTGCTTTATAGTATACTAGTGACTCTACCTGTTTTTGCTATATATTTAAACGGGCTCTCCACTTTTTTTTACTGTCGAGCGTGTTGAATGGCGGAACTTAACGCCGTGCTTTGTTTTGTTACCAGAGTGAGTAAATGAAAATATCAAATATATTCATTCCCCTGAGTAGGAATTGAACCCGTCGTTGGCCTCAATCGGGTCTATATTAATAAAAATATATATATTTTAAATCAGTAATAGCTTAAAATTATATTTAAAAATCAAAAAAAACTTGCTTCTGAGTGTTTATTTATTATTCTATTCTTCCTAACAAATATATCTGGTACATGTCCTCATTATAATATAATTACGAAACTCAGACCAGTTCCTAGGACTTTTGATTAAAGTGTACGCTTTAAGGAATTAATTATGAGTATACTCATTGACGTTCTTCTCCAATGTCCAAGCTGTACTCTGTACCTAACTGAATTGAAATGATTTCTACTAGTGTCGCCTTCGCAGTACTTTTTAAAAATTAATTGATGATATCGCTATTGATATAATTCTCGAGTTATAGGTTCGGTTCCCACTCGAGGAAATGAAATAATTATAATAATATTTCCGTTTTCTTCGCTCTGGTATCGAGGCAAAGCGTGGCGGTCACTCAACATGCAATGCCTTCAGAATTCGACGGAAACTGGGGACACTCCGTCTTCTCCGGGAACGGAGTGTCTTAACATTAGGTTCCCTCTGCCTACCTTGCTGTGTGCGGGATACAACGTGACGCTAAAACAGAACAAAAAAATATTAACAGGTAAGACCTATTAGCTAACTTTAGAGAGATTTTGTTGTTATACCTCTCGCTGTTTTCGTGTGCAAATTAAGCAGTTCGTGCATAAGTTGGAAATACCGAAGTATAAATAGTACAATAGAAATAAACATTTCGAGAAATAAAGATAGATAGCCACAAGGAGCGTTGCATGTTGAGTGCAGAACTTAAAGCCGCAATTTGTCTTATTATCAGAGCGAAGAAATAACGATAATTCATTCCCCTAGGAATCGAACTCACAACCGTCGAGTTTACAGTCAGGTACTGTGCCGCTGCGCCACTATGGCCTCGAATACTGGAAATTTAATTTACAATATATTTCGTGTCAGCAACTCCTTTGATCAACGTGAAGGATATTGACGTGTTTCATACAATTTTTCATAAAACAAATAGCTTTTTAAATGTAAATTTAAAGCCGTAATTTCCTTTCTCTATCGACTGGCTATCGATACATAATATATGCTAGTTTAAAACATCTATTTTGTGTAGTTTTGTCATGCTACGGTACTTACTACCTAGAAGTGTAAGACTTTTGACATTGTACTAAGCTTTGAAATTAAAAGTTTTGCTATGAATACTTTTGTTTTTATTTTGTTATTCTAATATTTAATTAATAAAAGAAATTGTAACACACGCCTTTTTAAATTGTGATTTCGAACTTAAAAGCCATCTATCTATAATAACAAATGAAAGTGATTGAAACCAAAAGGGTCATCTCAGCAAAAATTTTAGTTTCAGAAAAACTTATGAACAAACTAACATAGAAACATATATGCAGCCTACTTAAACTGATATATAACATACATGAACTCCTCATTTTGAAGTCAGTAAAAAATATATTTTTTTGTTATGAATATAAGTTTACTAACTGACTTTTAAATATATAAGAAAATATAAGGATATTTGATATATCTCCTGTAAAATATAAAAAATATTTCATAATTCATTAAAAGACAAAAACCGTGATGGAAAAGAGGGACCGTCTCATTGTTAATATGATGGTTTTGAATTTTATTCCCACTTGAGGGAATGATTATAATATTTATTTTTATAACCAGATCGAGGTAGACAAAGCGCGGCGTTGAGTTTCGTCACTCAACTTTAACAAAAATTGTTAAACTAAAATTTTCTTACGCTATAAAATAAACAAACTTTTCCTAATAATTTTAGTTATTTAAAAGTTACATTTTCCTAGCTTTAGTTATTAAAATAATTAAATTTTCAAAGCACTTTAAACCGAATTAGTTTAAACACAGTCATTAGTAAAACATTAATGTACACTATAGTATATTTATGAATAATTCTGATTTACATCATAATTCTAGCTCAGACGCCTTTGAATCTGCATCATTCAAAACGAAGCTATATTTGTATATATTTTGCTTCAACGAATACTTATATTAGATTTCAGACGCCATTGTGGCTTAGTGAAATTGGTTGCCCTCTAGTGAAGGTTGTGACCACGCTACCATAACCAAATACAACCGTTATTATTAGTATGTAAATGATTAGGCCATCGTAGCGCTATAGGACAAAGTTTACCTGTAAACACGATGAGTATGCCACCACCTTTTGGGGACAATAATTATTTTTATTATGAACGTTGAGAAATTCTTCAATTTCTAACGAAGCGAAGTAGCGAAGTTTGATTTTGAAGATTGAATATTTATTTTTGCTAACTACGGTGGAAAATAAAGACATTTCATTTCCCCTAATGCTATCCTACTGCACCACGACAGGCTGTAAACTTTAAAACTATTAAAATTATTTTAAAACTCCTATAACCTTTTATTATTCCACAGTTGTATGGCAAGACTGGCAAGTGCACGTAACATCAACGCCATCAGAAGTCGGCAGTCCCACTCTTCTCACCTGTGCCGTGCCCAATGCAGTACGAGACCACGCATCTGTAGCTGCATGGTACAGAGATGACGCTGTTATATCAGCCGGCGATCATTTTTGTAAGTATTTCATTATAAATTGTTCAGCATGTACATTAAATAAAACACAGCGGTCATGGATTCAATTCCCACGCAATCAATTTAAAATTCCACTGGGACTCAAGTTAATGTCGTTATCTACACCCAAATCAAATTTATCCAAACGTTTTAGCTGGCTTAGGTATAAAATGTATACTTTACGGATAATAAATTGTCTTAACACTAGGTTCTCTTTAGCCTGCTATGTGCAAAATAATATAAGCTAAACAGAAAAAAATCACGTAACAGGATTTGTTAACTATTCTTGTCGAATCGAATGTCGAATCCGTTCGAAACTTCGGCATTTTTTTTCTTTAGTTTCACGCTGTACCTCGCATGTATAGCAGTTTAGATAAAGAGAGCCTTTATGTAAAGACACTCTGCATTTGTTAAGATTGATTTCGTGTTCATTCAGATAAATTGTACATTGGTGTCTCAGATTCAAATGTACCAGGTAGCGTCATGTAAATAAAAAAAACTTTAACATCCCAAGCAACATGGCTTGGCCGGCCTCCAGTTTCGCTTCCGACTTTGTTTCATTAAATTTTCCTCCTAATTCAAATTTCCCGTGAAATCTCTTAATTCAGTATTGGTTATAGACTAAGGATCCTTTTCTTTTTCGGTGTCATTGTAAAACCATTCCGATTCGTTTCATATAAACGTCTTAGAAATACAATCGAATTGTTATTTAAGCCTGTGTTTTTTATTACAAATTTAACCTTATTTTATAATTATAATAATTTTTTTTGGTCAAACAATATTTTACTCAATAACAAAAATTACGATCAATGTTTGATCATTACATATTTTGGGTACTATTAACATTTTAAGCCTATTTTAAGTACCAGAAAGTAAATAAATAAAAGAGTAATTAATGTATATATTTTTATTAAAAATCAAAGGACCACAAAACAGGTTTACAATATGTCTTAAATCTAAGTTAAAATTACAATTTTAATAACTGTAGAACCAATAACAGTGACCATATGAAGAGAGATATATGGATCAAAAACGTGTTGTAGACAACACATACAATAAAATTATAATAAAATATAAAATTTTAAATTTAATGCTATTGAGTAAATACCACAAAGTTTATATTTATAACTGAAATAAATTTGGGAATAATAATGCTATTTTGTTTACGTGAACTACAAAACATAATTTAATTCACGTTTCCGTATATCCCGCTATGAAGAACTTACATGCCTTCCATTTCATTCTAGCGTTCTACACATATTTTCGTCTGTGCCTTTTCATTTAGTCGTTCAGTAACAGAAGAGAGACAGATGGATGGGTCGTTTCCCACCCGGGGAAATTAAATTTTTAATATTTTCATTTTCTCGCCCTGGTAACGAGATAAAGCGCATCATTGAGTTCCGCCACTCAACTAGCATTGTCTCCAGAATTCTATGGAAAGTAGGTAACAGAAGTGTCTTATTGTGGACGAAGTAAGAAGATAGGTTACTATTACCAGGTTTCGAGGTTCCCACTATGTACTCTCAAGTGAAAATGATAATTATTACATACAAACAGCTAAAATATTATGCTTCGTTATAGCCGGACCAACACTTCTTGTAGACGACGGGTGGAAATTAATAGTCCGGTCAGTTCGTATTGACGACTCTCGCGCTCAGTACTCCTGCTCCGTCCTCGATTCACTCACTGGGGAAAGGCGACAGAGTTCACCTATCAATGTTGATGTTGCACGTAAGTATTCTAATACACATTAATTACTGGCGTCTCAAACGTGGCTTCTCCCGCTCAAATTTATATTATAGCCAAATTAAATAAAATCTTTACACAAATTACAGCCTATATGTTATTCTGATCTAAATAAATCTAAATCCGATCAGTATTTTTTTGCTTGAAAGTAGAACAAACATCCATCCTCACTCAATGACGTATGAGTATAATTTGACATTTAATGTATTGCTAGTAATGTGCCTGTGATAATCACGCATATTTGTCACACTTCCCGCTGCATCTCGAAAATAGCGTGGTAGGCAGAGGCAGCACTAGGCTGCCTTATACTACGTTTTCCACTCAAGAAATGCTTAAAACTGAAAGTTCTATATACTTATATAAATAGTATCTAGTAGATACACTAATAATTACATAGACTTGAGTTAGCAACATTCACCTGAGGCATATATTGATGAATGTACAGATGACCTGGTTCACGCTTCGCAGGACACATTAAACATTCAATTTCGATTGTCATCCTCACACCAGTTATAGTAGTATAGACAGCCAGATGTCCGTATTATTTTGATGACTCGTCTAACCACAACTTTAGGCCCATCTAATAGATCTTTGAGATGACGATATGAACATATATCAGTTACTCCCTGCTACCCAGAGTTTGTATGTGATTTAAAGTAATTTTAGTAGTAATCCGTAGTGGTGCAGCGGCACGGTTGTGGGATTCATTTCCTATTTTCTTCGCTCTGGCAACAAAGAAAACGCAGTATTGAATTCTACTACTCAACACGCAATTTACTTGTAGTAGTAGAGTGTCAGTACTCGGTTAAATTATAATAAAAATGTTATTATTAAGATTTAACTTATGTATTGTTTCCAGCCATGAGTGCATCTGCAGCACCTCGACCAGTACTACCCGGTACTTGGGAAGCGAGCGCCCGACGTGGAGGTGACGCCGTCCTGCCTTGCTTGGTTCACGCTAATCCCCTACCTGCTATAACGTAAGTTATATTTAAATGTTATATGCTATTTTTTTATATTGACCAATTGTTATGAAATATCTAGCAGTAAAATTTTTAATGATTTTATCTAATAAATACATTAATTATATACTCTTATTATACAAGAGGAATAAATTTTACGTTTTTAAATATAAATTGTTATAAAAAATACTATAAAAAACACTTTTCCAACGGTATAAGTGTCCAAGCCATCGGTAGCTAGGGCTCCAGAGAGCGGACATCCTCACATTACGCACTGTCTTAAGTAAAAGTGCGTTCTGCATCCGATTCTTGATCCAGCAGCTAAGCGATAACCTCTTGAGATGTTGGCCAAGGTTTTTCACTATTAAACTGTTAACAGAAACCACTATCAGCACAATGATAGATGCATTCACATTCCACATGGTGGCAATCTCATGGGCTAAGTCCATATATTTAGATATTTTTTTCTTTTTCGGCCTTCACGAGATTGTCATCATGTGGGATGATAATGTCAATAATCACTACGTGGCGCGCCACCCGGTCTACTAGTACTATATCAGGTCTATTGGCAACAATATAACTGTCAGTAATAATAGAATAATCCCAGTAGAGCAAAGCACAGCTATTTTCAAGAACAAGTATGGGATTGTACCTATATTAAGGCACCTCTAATTCCATAAGACCATATTGAAGAGCAAGTTGCTGGTGTATTATCTTGGCTACTTGATTGTGTCTATGCAAATACTCACCATTAGCAAGATGAGACCAACCAGAGACAAGACTAGTTAGACTCTGTAGGTCTAACTCAGTCAGTGTCTATCTTACAATGCTAAAATTATAGGCTAGAGCAGCATAACCCAACCGTCAAAAGCACGAACTTTGTTGCCACCAGAGGCTGCAAAGCATTTTTATTCCAAGATATGTATAAGTCTGATCTTCACCAAGGGTTCTGGAGGTAACAGAATCTGAAATACAAATATTATCGGATCTTATACATTATGTCGGATCACTCCCCTGCACTACATGCTCGCACATTTATCGATGCCAAACTCCATCCTTATATCACTACTAAAAGTTTGAGTAACCGTTAGTAGCCGCATATGACATGTTCTTTTTGACGCACCAAAGCGAAGTCGAAAGCCTAAACCTGAATCGTCTAACAGAGTGCAAGGAGGATTTAGAGCTAGACAAAACAATGGTTTTATTAAATAATTTAGTAGTAGCGAATAATTATTAAATTATTAAAATTATTAATGAATAATTTGCTAATGCATTTTGTTATTCTATTAAATATAACAATAAATTTATTATACACTTATTTAGAAAACATATAAAAATTTTCTCTCCTAAGTGTGGAATAACACTTTAAAAAATGTTTAAAAATAATAAATTTATTGTAGCTTACAATTGTAAGCTTCGTAAAGAGCAACTGAAAAATCGCTTTCCGAGCCGGTGGTAACGACGTTTCCATTTGACAAGTGAAAACGTATTTACAAAAGTATATTTAGTATATTCAATGAACTTTTTTTTTATATGAATGTGTCGAGGCCCGAGGTTGTGGGTTCGATCCCCACTCGAGGAGATGAAATATTTACTTAAATTTATATTTCCATTTTCTTCGCTCTGGTGTCGAGGCTAAGCGCGGCGTTGAGTTCTGCCACTCAACACGCAATGCCTCCAGAATTCGGCAGAAAGTGGGGAAGGGAGTGTCTTAACACTAGGTTCCCTCTGCCTACCCTGCTGTGTGCGGGATACAGCGTGAAGCTGATTTTATGTATTGGTGCATCTAAATATGCCTCCAAATTCGACGGAAAATCGGGAAAGGAAGTGTGTTAATGGGAAAGATTTCTACTACGTTTTATATTATTCTGTCATTGAATCTCTTATAAAACACAACATTAATTCCCCAACGGGACTACTAATGTTTTCCAAAATCATAAGAACTCAATGTTTATTCATACTTATAAACATTTTATACACGAACTGTCGTACTTTTTACTATATAGACGAAAGTTAAAAGGGCCCAAGGGTTGTATAGCTGCCCTAACGTATTGGTGTAACCGCTATATACTCGTGTAACAGCCTGAAGAAACGATTAACCTCGTATCACGTTTATGAAGTAATATAACTAGGATTTGGGAATTCTAAGTGTGGAGTAAAGTTATTTTCTTTATTCTTTTACATACGTACTCGTATATAAACTTCATGATTGTAGAATGATCTGCGTTCACAGGAAAGAATTGTTTTCGTTTCCTGGCCCCGGTAAGAAAAAACGTAAAGTAGAGTTCCGTTTCTCGCTTAGCTTTATTTTGGATCCCGCATATAGCAGGCCAGCTGGAGGGACCCTAGGAACCTAGTGCCAAGACAGTCCAGTCCCGACAAGACACTTGCGTCACAACCTGTGGCGTTTACAGTCACACGCTTGTGCCCCTTTGCCATGACTGGTTTCATGCCGCGTCTTCTTTAAGAAATAAAAAGTGAAATTAAAAAATGTATGTAGAATCTATAACGTTGTGAATTTGGAGAGTTTTGCACTACGCAATGGCTATAGGCCAACATTTAGTATATATACACATTTTGTTTTACTACTACAGTGACTTCCCTAGAAATAAATTATAGCATGAGATCGTTAAGTAAACAAAAAAATAAAATTAAAAAATATTGGTGGTTAGTGGAAATCTATACTTATAATAAAATTGTAACGGAAAATATTTAAGAGGTGACCTTTATTAATGTAATAAAAGCCAAAACAAGGATTTTAAATATTTTTGTCTGTAACAGACGTTCGTCTGTCCGTCTGTCCGGCTGTCCGGCTGTCCGTCTGTCCGTCTGTCCGTCGGTCCGTCCGTCCGTCCGTCCGTCTGTCCGTCTGTTCGTCTAACACAGTGGTTCCCAACCAGTGGTCCGCGGACCACCAGTGGTCCGCAGAGGCCTAAATATGGTCCGCGAACGATATATTGCGAATCGAACCCACAACCGTCGCGTATACAGTCACACGATTGTGACACTGACTAACTGACTTGTACCTACATAGTGGTCCCTGCTACCAAGAATGATAAAAAAGTGGTCCTTGATCAAGAAAAGGTTGGGAACCCCTGGTCTAACAAGACCATTTTACCTAAGATTGCGTTGAGTCAATTTTAAATTAATATTAGATATTCAAATTTGCAGTCATAAGACATGAGCATTTACGTATCGTTTTTTCTTCATTTTGTATGCAATTCAGCGCGTAATCAACATCAAAATCTACAAAAATTTAGAACGAAATAAGTAAAAACTTACGATACAAAAAGGAAACAAATCTAAAAGTAAACATTTATTAATATTTCATAAAAAAAAACATTATAAACTTATATTTGTAGTTCATATAATACTAAATAAGTGCATTTGCCCTAATGCCAAACTTAAGCCCAAACTTAAGTTTCTTAACTTTATTCGCCGCATCATCAAATCCTAATATAATAATATAATATTTCAGGATTGTGATTGGGAAATATATAAGGTATTTATTTCCCAATCCAAGTCCTGAAATTGGTACAGAACCCTCTGTGACCGAGTCCGACTCGCGCTTGGTCGGTTTTTATCTCATATATACTTAAATACACAATCGCTTATTTCAAGCAGGCGTACTCGCACGAGGGCCGCTGGTTTATTAATAAATTGATTGATGGATTATTTAAAATACCACATTTATATCATATTAAATAAATAAAATAAATGAACTTCACGCTGTATCCCGCACACAGCAGGGTAGGCAAAGGGAACCTAGTGTTAAGACACTCCATCCCCCACTTTCTGCCGAATTCTGGAGGCATTGCGTATTGAGTGGAAGAACTAAACGCCGCGCTTAGCCTCGACACCAGAGCGAAGAAATGGAAATATAAATTAAAGTAAATATTTCATCTCCTCGAGTCAGAACCCACAACCAGTCGGTTTTACAGTCACACCTCGTGCCGCCGCGCCACGACTGGGCTCAAACATAATCATATTAAACTACTTATATTATGGTTTTACAACTCAATTTTTACCGCAGGCTGAGGCTGAGGCTATTTACAACAATATCCGCCAGTAGCGCCCACCGGATATGCCCTGCATAATTTACTCATGAGAGTATCCGTTACCTGCATATAATTTATAGGACTATCAAAAGTTTGAAATCTGGGGCATATAATATGTTCATTACTATTTTTATTTCGGACATTCTAGATAAGAGCTAGTTCTGCTAGTGTTATTATTTTGATCATATTATTTTTTACATATTGCTGGTAAAAAGAGCATTATATTATTCTCTGGGCGTCCTTCACTGCGTTAAGTTACATAATCAAACTTTTTTTATATATATTATAGTATAATTTTATTATAGAGAGATGGCTCATATATTTGAATTCAGTCAGACACAATAAATCTGCTTTTTAGAGTTCCATACATCAATAGGTGAAAACCGAACCCTTAGAGGATCACTTTGTTGTCCGTCTGTCAAGACCATTTATCTTGAGACCATGAGGAAGTATCTATCTAAAATTAATACCAAATATTTAAGATTATGGCCCCTTGAAGATATTAAAAGATATGAACTTTGCTGCATTTTGTATGAAATTCGCCTCGTAATCAAAACCTATGGGATACTTTCGTGTGGACCTACATTATAAAAATTTGGCAAGAAGTAAAAATTTACAATAAGTATAAAGGGAAAATCCGGAAAGTTTAAAATTATAGGTATTTCATATAAAAAAAATCGTTGCGTGTTGAGTGGCAGAACTCAACGCCCCGCTTAGCCTCGACACCAGAGCGAAGAAGGGGAAATATAAATTTAAGTAAACATTTCATCTCCTCGAGTGGGGATCGAACCCATTTTTATTATCAGGTTTAAATTCTTAATTTACAAATTTTGTTACATCTTAGACAAAACTTTTTGTCCTTAATGCATTCTCAGCGGTGTAAATTACATATCAAGACTGGTAAATATTTATACTATTTACTTTAAAATAATAATAATAACGGATCTTGAGTTAGTTTGTTGCACAAATACCCTACAAATAGAAAAAAATGCGTGAAAAAATATTGGAATTTATTTGATTGTTACCAATGGCCAGGATCATGTAGGCCAAATCTAGAATTATTTTGTCAATATCGCGAAATTGAAAATTGCACGACAAAAAAACATTTCATTTTCTTTTGGGGCCTTCTGAGGTTACGCCTTCGATCCCCATTTACAGGAATATAACAAAAGGATTATATATTAATAAAAATATGTTCAGTCTCCCGCGTTGATAGACAAAGCGCGGCATTGAGTTTTGGCTACTTAACAAACCATATCTCGAAAATAGGATGGAAAGTCACACTGATTAGGTATCATTTGTCTAACCTGCTATTTGAGAAACACGATTAACGTTCTTTTTTTTTTCAAGTTTTCAGCATTCAATTATTTTTGTAAGTGTTCTGTACTCAAAGAGTAAAACGAAACCCTACTTCTAAGACTCCACTGTCCGTCAGTCAACAGGCTGTATCTCATGAGCCGTGATAGTTAGACAGTAAAATTTTCAGATATTTTTCGGTTGCTGCTTTAACAACGAATACTAAAATAAGACTACAATATATGAAACGTCATTTTGCCGTTTTTAAGGTTTCGTACTTCAACAGAAACAAAACAGAATCCTTATAGGATGACTAGATTGCCTCTCTGTCAAGAGAATTTATTGTCAGATTTCGTGGATGTGTCAAATTGAAATTAATATGAAATATCAAGCTTCTAAATCAAAGCAATCAAAAGATATAAGCGTTTATACATCGTTTTTGCTGCATTTTATGTGAAATTCGCCGCGTAATCCAAATCATATTTCAATATGCATAACGTCATCGATTAGGTAAGAAGGAAATTAACAACGAATTAAATACATTTTTAACTTTAACATTTTAAATACATTTCTTTTGTGAAACACCGTGACAGGTAATTTCCGCTTCGCAAAGTATACTAGCCCGAGTGATTCATTGAAAAAAAAACCTGTTTTGATTTTACTTTAACATTTTATTCCAATTAGTTATTTAGGATTTTCAAGAAATTTATACTGATTTACCTTATAAACAGAGCGAGAAAATGAAAACATTAAATATTTAATTATCACAACCGTCGCGTCTTCAGTGTGACCACTTGTGCCACTACGCCACGACGGCTTCATATCCACTAAATTAAAGATTATATGAAGAAAAATTACTCGATTGTCCCATATAAATAATCAGTGACAAATCAAAGCTATAAATTATTAAAAAGCATGGTCGAAAGTATAATAATAAGGATTAACTTAAATGAAGTTTTTTATATAAAAAATGTAATAATATAATTTCGCAATAACCGTGTCAGGGAGAAAATATACGACACGTCCGGCTTTTTGTTGTACA
>DWQW01006945.1:0-15624 GCA_018249695.1 Heliconius erato demophoon | reverse complement strand
GTGATTGCGGCAGGATTTTTTTGGGCAACCCTAGTGTAATCTATTCTACTATCATGTATCATTCTTAAATATAAGTTTCATTAGAAAATCTGATCCCTACAGTTTTAAACGATGGGATCTTAGGCCAATTATAGCGTACCATATCGACGCTTCCGCCAGACCGACCGTTTGTTAGCTCGTCAGTCTCATCAGTATTCGTATCTCAAACGCATGCTAAATTTGAATGCCTGCAACGATAATTGTTTATAGATTTGGCCTTTGTGCGGTGTTGAGGTGGTAATTTGATTACGTTTCGATTTAATGGACAATTATTGTTGTTCGATACTGTTGTGTCTGTCTGTTCCGTGTGTGTTTGTTACAGGTGTTCTAAGTTGTTGTTAAATTTTTAAGTTTTGTTTTTTTTCAAGGATAGGCAGAGGGAACCTAGTGTAAAGACACTCCGTTCCCCACTTTTCATACTGAATTTTGGAGGCATTGCGTGTTGAGTGGCTGAACTCAACGACGCTCTTTGCCTCGACACCAGAGCGAAGAAATGGAAATATAAATTTAAATAAACATTTCTTTTCATTGAGTGGGGATCGAACCCGCAAACTTCGCGTTACAGTCACACCCTTGTGCTTCTGGGCCCCAACGGCCTCAATTTTTTTACGTTATCGTTATAGTACTTGTTGTTTTACTTATTACTTTTCTTATACTTGGATACATTGAATATTTATTTTCATCAATTGTCATTTTTGCAACAAAATTTTGTTGAAGCCATCGTAGCGCATTAAAACGATATATTTAAACACGATGGCTGTGAGTTTGATTCAATTCGTAGGTATGAATTATAGTATCGCTATGAAAAGATAAAGCGCACTATTGAGCTTTGAGCTTTTGAGACCCACTCAACACGCAGTGTCTCAAATTCGGTTGAAGCACAGCGTGTGTTGACACTATATTTTCTCTGCTTTCCCTGCTGTAATCGGGATAAAACGTGAATCTAAAACAAATAATAAATAATGAAACGAAATGATTAACATAAACCAACATCCATAACATATATTTTTACGTGATAATATTGAAATTACATCTAAATACCTGTGGGGAAAACGTAAAGTTACAATTCAGCTTTATATAGCTCCGTTTTAAAGTGTTTCGGAAAGATTGCCATCGGATGGATTGACTTCACTTACCTGATTGGTTGTTCACAATGTAACTGTGAGTCTTCTTTTTACTATGCATTTACGTTTATTCATATATTTTAAATTTTGTTTCCACTCAACAAGCAATGTTTGCAGAATTCCACGGAAAGTGAAGAGTGTAGTGTCTTAACACTAAGTTCTGTTCTACCCTGCTGTGTGCGGGATGCAATGTAAAACTAGTTTTTTTAAAATAATTTTACTGCATTTAAAGGACATGTATGTATGCTAAAAATCATTCATCTATCATCATAAAAATAATCAGAATTAAGAAACTAATATTATTTAGTAAAACAACATCTATAGTGTCAGTGAGGCAAGTCGTGGCGCAGGGGCACAAGTGTGAGTTCGGTTCTCACTTTTGTTTTCTTTTTTCGTTACTTTTGGTGTCGAGACAAAGCGCGGCGTTGAGTTCCGCCGCTCAACACGAAATGCCTCCAGAATTCGGAAAGTGGAGAGCAAAGTGACTTAATATAGGGGGCCTAGTGTCTCCCTATACAGCGTAGAAGAAAAAAAACATCTATAGCAAAGTTGCTAATTATATTTTAAACAAATTGTCGCCAGCTCCTTTATTTGCATGGACTTAAGTGTTTTGACGTAAAGACAAAACTACTGAAGGAAATTAAAATATACTTTCAAGTGCTCTCCCACACCCCCTAGCTTATCTATATCCAAATTTACACTTTCCAAATCTAGAATTTTGGTCCACAGCAATGGAATAGTTTTATATTAAGACACCCACCACAGCGTGTCCAGCCAAGTTGAAAAGCTAAAAATGTGTATTTTTTACACGAACAACTTCAAGCTAATTTTGTAAAGTATGTAAGTTAGAACAGTTCTTAAAACCACCTAGCTTGTAATTTATATAAAATTTGAATAATTTATCTCAAACGGTTATTGATATATTAACGTTAAACCGGCATTGTTGTTAAAGATTCACTCTCTCTTCAAAAACCTAACGCACTCGCAAGTGACCTACAAACTTGATATGTTACAAAGGTAGACTGTTGTACATATATACAAGAAATAGTCGGAAGATTCATAATTACTATAAAGGAAATAAATTAAGCTTAAATAAGGGAGTAAAGAACATAGGAAAATAAAGCGATTTTAAAAAATAACAAAGCATTCATGATTAATAGTAATAATTTAAAAAAAATATAAAATTGGAGGTCTAAATTTGACTTGGCTATTTTTTTTCACCGCCTGGTGGTAAAAAACCATATCAAATATCAATCTAATAATCCAGTACGAATTTTATCATGAAAAAAAAAATAACTTGCAAATGTAATAAAACCTGTAAGTAAAAAAATATTGAGTGAGCTTGAATTTTAACCCGAGTGGACACAAAACTCAGTTCCCATATAGATCTCCCATTTATTTAACTTGGCTCATATTTCACAATTATGTTTTTGATGGGATTATATATCGATAATTAAATTTTAATATTGTTAAAAAATATTTGAAATTTAATATTTCAAAAAGTATTATGATTATTTTGAAAAGATATTAAAATGGCTTCTCAACCAAAGCGTAACCGTTGACTGTTTATTTTGTACATTTAATCAAACTGTTGTTTTAATTTTCGTCTCTCATTTTAGAATGAGATGGCTCTTAATTTGGGTTTTTGCAAAATATTTTTAAATACTTCTCATAAAATATTCGACAATTTTTTAATATTTGGACATTTCTGCAGGTATATGAATAGGACAGTGATATAATTTACTTTCATTTTGTTAAGAGGAATTTTGCATTTTATTTTTAGAGAAACATAGCAATATAACTCTTCCGTTACTGACTGACTGACAGACAACGAAAATTATATTATTAGATATTTACGCAGCGTATACCGCTGAACATCATCATTAGGACTTCCAATCCCGCAGCCTGTATATGTCGCGGTATTTGCGGGACTATGAATTTTCAATCCCAATATTTGCGGTAAGTCCCGCATATATACAATTTTATTATTTTTAACCGACTTCCGTAAGAAAAGGAGATTATCAATTCGACTGTATTTTATATGATTGTAACCACAGAAAAGTATCATCAAAATAATTTTTATTATTCTTTTTTTATTTGAAAGCTAGTTCTTTTAGTATGGTCCCAATTTAATTTGTCCATGTCTGACAATGGTACCTGTGAAAAAATGACATGTCTTAAATGTGCATTGAGTTTGTGCATAACAAATGGACGAACAACTCAATTATTCTTTTTTATTGGAAAGAATATACTTCTAGGATAGTTTAGTGGAAGTTTGGTTAGGTTCTGATTATGGGATTCGGTTGAAATTAAACAAGTTGGTTTTTATAGTTAAAAATATAATTATACATACGTAAGAAGTTACAAGGGAAAATATTGTTAAAATTGGCAAACGGTTTACTCTTCGTCAAAAATGAGAAACCTCATCTTTGCATTTCTTTTGAACGAACTTCGAAACCGTATGTCGTCTTTTTCAACTGACTTCTAAAAAGGGAGAGGTTCTCAATTCGCCTGAATATTTTTTATGTATGTTCTTGTCAATATGCCAAAATGCTAGTTTGCACTCTGGTCTGGTAAGACCATTTATCTCAAGATCACATATCAAGGTCTACTGTAACTTGGAGCAGAGTAAAAAATTCAGCTTCTAAATTCAATGAAACCAAAAGGTACGAGCATTTATGCATCGTTTTTGTTGCATTTTGCATGAAATACGCCGCATAATCAATACTTAGTATTTTTCTTGTGGACCTACATTTATGAAATTTGGCATGAAATTACAATGAAAATAAAGGGAAACATCAAAAATTTTAAAATTTATGGTTATAATTACAAACTTTTATTTGTAATTCATTTTTATACAAAAATACATAAGTATATATCCTCAAACTTAAGTTTGTCAACTGTTAGTAATTGTACTTCCCGTTGACATATTATTCTGAAATTGGCACAAAACCCTCTATGGGGGATTCTGACTCGCACTTGACTGGTTTTTTTAAATATATTCAAATAAAGTCCAACTATTATGTAAAAAGTTTGAAAAACCCCACTCACACCAACTGAGAGCAGTTTGTCCTCTATGAGAGGGACAAAGTTTAAAGCCTCGCTACCGTATCTTACATAATTTAGTGTGTACTTTGTCAACTTAGCAGGAAGTTAGTAGATCGTCTTGTACGACTATATTGTAGGTGTGAGTGCATCCTTTGTTTGATATTCCTCTTGCCGTTGTTGCGGATTTTAGGACTCGTTTATTACATGTTGTTCTTGAAAATTTTCTGAAATATTGTGGGTATTACGCTGTCATTGACTGTTTGAAGGTTTATTTATTAAAATAAAAGTTTTTGTTATCAAGCTATATCTTCAGCTATATCCCGCAGGCTAGGCAGAGGGAATCTAGTGTTAAGATACTCCGTTCCCCGCTTTCCACCGAATTTTTCAAGGCAATGCGTGTTGAGCGGCGGAAAAGTTACGTTGACGCATTACGGTCATTCCCAGGTGCCCCAGCGCCACGACGGTCTTGATTTCTGAATATATTATATCTAGTACATTTATATTTTTTTACCTTGAAACTATTTTGCATGTAGTTAAGCAGGTATAGTGCAGGATAGATAAGCACATGATGTAAAGACAATCCGTTACCTATTTTCCGTTCCGTTCCTAATTTTATCCGTTACCAAATTTCGAGACATTTAGTGTTGCTAGAGTGTGGAAATGAAAATTATTTATTCCCCCAAGTAGGAAACCAATCCAAAAACTAATATAAGATGCTTATCTTTTTGTTTTTCAAATAAATAAAAAAATACAGCTATCGTGTGTAGTGTATATTCTTCCCAACTTCTCTAAGAAAGCGCGAAATAAACGTTTTGAAGATTTTCAGCTAATGCCTGTTCTTTGTTCTATATTCGTTTGAACCTAATACACAGGAATTTAAACGCATGCATAAAATTTTAAAACACCTTCAGCTCGAGAAACTTTTCCAGTAGAACAGTAAGTATGAGCTCTTAGAAGAGTGTACTAGCAATAACTTATAAAGCCAACTCACTCATAAAAGAGCACTGAGATGTGTGGGTTGAAATTTTTCTTTATAAAACTAAGGGTCAAAGTTTAAAACCTCAGTGCCGTCGCTTGAATAATTTAGTATGTGCAGTTTGTCAAGTAACTAAGTTACTGTACCGTCTTTATACCTGTATGATGTACTAGCGTTTACGGCTTCGCCCGCCTGGTCTAAAAACTAATGGTACAAATAGACTAGAAAAATTAAATTAAAATCAAAAATTGGAGTTTCTTTACACCAGACCACCCTCTGCCCACACTGTTGTGTGCGGAATACAGAGTGAAGCTGATTTTTTGGTACAAATAGACTATGACATAGATTTCTGACATCAATGTTTGAAGGTAGTGTCAATTTGTAAGTGTACGAAACTAGTGTCCGGGTAACACGCAAGCTGATGATAATGTAATGAGGTTTATATTTCGCTGTATGGTGTATTGAAAATGTTAAAGTTGTTCGAAAACTTTTCAGCTAAACTAGACACTCGCTCACAATCTATTTACAAAGGCTGATGTGACACTTGTTATCGTGTCGCAAAAAAAAACTGCAATTAGAGAAACTCGTGTAGAAACACTCGATGTATTCTCTATGGGTATAATAGTGTCGTAGTCTATAATACTCTTTTTTAATTGCATTCACCATAAATATATGTACAAGTAACAGAAAAAAAGTTAGCCTCGGTGGTCTAGTAGTTGTATAATATGACACAACACAGTGTCTGATGTAACTTTGACCGTAGATTTACTTGGTTACATCGAAACGATTAACATAATGTTATATAGTCTATATTGTATACCTTCCTCGATAAATGGACTATTTAAAACAAAAAAAAATATTTCAACTGGTAGTTCCTGAGATTGGTGCGTTCAACCAAACAAACTCTTCAGCCTTATAATACCAGTATGGGGAAATATAAATAATATGCATTGCCGTTTGTTTTAAGGCATTGTGTGTTTTGCCTCGCCGCATACTTATTGTTTGTTGTGAAGTTAGTTTATTTTACTTTATGTTAGTTTGAAAACCTTAGGTTATTGACTTTTATCTAGAATATAAAATAAAGTTGAAAAATGTAATTTAATTAAATAAAATGCTTTTCTAATTCTAGTAATAATTTTTAGTAGTTCATCGTGGCGCAGTGGCATAGCATCTGACTGTAAACGAATCCAAAACCGCCGCGTTTGTGGTTTCGATTCTCATTCGGCGTTATGAATTATTTGCATCTCCTCACTCTGGTAGTAAAATACAGAGCGGTGTTGAGTTCCGCCTTTTAGCACACAATGTCTCGAAAATTGGGCGAACAGTAGGGAATGAAGTGTTTGATTGAAAATATACTAATTTATCATCTTTCCTCAATTCACTAATTTATTTTATTATATATTTTTAAAAAAAATGGTGCAGCACCGACAATTTCATTGGCTTGCGTGAACAATAGCAAGTAAACTCTTGATTTTTCTCTTTCGATTGGAGTCTTGTGAAATCATCTCTTAATGCAATACTCTCCAAGCAGCCTGTATGTCAAATATACAGTGTTCAACGCTGTGTAGTTCCGGTTGTACATTGTCTGTCAGTCACCTAATAACTTATAAACTATGAATGAAAACGGCGATATCAAGATCGTTCTTAAGATCGATCTCAGATGAAAGCGGTTTATGAATAGTCGAGTCTCCCTCACGGAAAAGTTTTATATAAATATAGATAGTAGATATCTATGTTCATGAATAAAATCTGTAACTTTTAATGACGTCATTACGTAGCTGTTTCTTCTATAGAGTTTTTATAAAACGTGTATAGTATGAAACATAGCACGCTCGTTGTTTTCCTTTTTCACATATATTTACTGTACCTACCTGTACGGGCAGAAAGTGTGCCTGTAAACGCGACTGGTTGTGGGTTCGATCCCGACTTGAAGAAATAAAATATTTATTTAAACTTATATTTTCATACCTTCGTCCTGGTGCCGAGGCGAAGCACGGCGTTGAGGTCCGCCACTCAACACGCAAATTTATTTAGTTTTAATTCATCTCATTCATCTTTATGAGTAACTCATATAAAAACGACGAAGCTTTTCATAAAAAAAATATTTTCTTTTTAATACAATTGATCTTTTGAATAAAACTTGTTTTAGGGTTCCGTACCTTTTAAGGAAAAAAGAAACCCTCATAAAGTCACTTTCTTGTCCGTCTGTCTGTCAAGAGCCTTTATGTCAGGAGCGCGTAGTGATATCGAGTTAAAATTCAAACCATATACTCAGATCTACGGCCCATGATTTCCTGAAACAAAAAACGTATTTCTTCATTTACTTAAAAAAGAGATATGACGGTTTACATCGCAAAAACTGCGTATTTCAACACTATAAAGGGAATAAAAATTAATAGGATAGTTCGGATTAAGCTACTACGAAATTTGGCAGCTAGCATCTATAGGTAGTACTAGTTCAGGAAAAAATCTGAACACTATACACTTGTGGTTAAATTCAAAAAAAATAATGGCCTTAAAAGGGGTGCAAAATTTGGTAAAGCCGCTACTTCAAGTGAGGTATTAAATGAAAGGGCTCTGGCTAAGCTAAGCTTGAATATCAGAAAAACCTTGAGACCTCCAATTTTTGTACGGCGGACCTGGCTCGCACTTGTCCGGTTTTTTAAAAAGGTTTTTATTCTTTTTAGCTTCAAGATGTATTCCGCACAAGGATAGGTAGAGGGAATTTGGGAACCTAATGTTAAGACTCCGTTCCCACTAAGACTTCCGCTCCCCACTTTCCACTGAATTCTGGAAGCATTGCGTTTTGAGCAACGGTGCTGAATGCCGCACTTTGCCTCCTTACCAGAGCGAAGAAATGAAAATATTAAATATTTCATTTCCTTGAGTGGAATCGAACCTGTCACGTATACAGAAACACGCCCATGTACCTATGCACCATGACTGGTACCGTAATATATTGTTGGCTATAATTATATCAACTTTACCCTTTAATTAAAACTATCGATAGCTTTTATTTCAGTAATTTTAACTTTGTATTATATATAAAAGTGAACCAAAAAGGGTTATTTCAATACTTAAATTATAGGGCGTTATCACATATTTTACTGTAATTCTGTGTAATACGTCTGCAGGCTATTATTAAGAAATTTAAGGTTATTTTATAATTTGTTTTTAGTAATTTTCGTTATATGAAATTTTATTTCGGTTTCAGTCGTTTTTATGTATATTTAATATGTATCTATGTGTTTTTGATCCATCGTGGCCAAATGGGATGTGGCGTTATTTTCATTGTGTGGCATTGAGTTCTGTAACTGAACACGCAGTGTCTCGAATTCGGGCGGAAAGTGTAGAACGGAATATTTTAACACCGAGTTCTCTCTACCAACTTCGTTGAAGCTACGAGAAGTTTTTTTTATTTTATATATATCTCCTTCCTTATACTGGATGTGGATTGTGGAGATGTAACCTAAATTTAAGACGTCTTGACGTAATTTTTTCATTTCTTCACGCTGTATCCCACACATAGCAGGCTAGGCAGATAGAACCTGGGAACCTAGTGTTAGGACACTCCATTCCCCCTTAAGATTCAACTCTCCACCGAATTTTCGAGCCATTTGAGTGGCGAGACTCAACGAAGCTCTTTGTCTGGTTACCAGAACGAGGAAATGAACGTATTAAATATTTTATTCCGATGAGAGGGAATGAACCCACAACCGTCGTGGTTATAATCGAACGCTTGAGCCATTTCGCCACGACGATCTCAATTCTAATACATATTAATATAACTTTTTTCAATTTATTAATTTATTTAATTGATTTATTATTGTCAACATATTATTATTAAAATGACTCACACCATTATTATATTACATGCTACAAAATAAAAAAAATATTTGGTTTTTGTTCAACAAATCCAAAATATTCACTTCAAACATATTTCGATTGCAAAATTCGGTAGAGAAATCAAAGAACAAATGGCAACTGACTGCATCCAGTGTTCGTTCAATCGAATGGGAAACTTAAATCTGATAAAAGATACCATGCTTGTGTTATTTGAAATTTTCTTCTTGTATTGATGTAGTCATGTATTTTGATTTTGGTATATCAAAATATTGTATTTTCTATAGGCCATCCGGCTCCGGATTACTGTAAACGTGACGGTTGTGGGTTCTATTCCTATTGGGTGAAATGAATTGTTTTTATTTAAAAAGTAAAACAGTAAAACGCGGCGTCGAGTTTTACCACTAAACATGTATTGAGTGTTCTACCACAACAGAAATGAGCACCGGAGTACCTTTGCATTAGTTGTCACTACACACTGCACTGCCAAATGAGGGATATAGTGTAAAGCTAATAAAAGAATCTCTCATTTCATATAAATTCCAGGCAGGGAAAAAGTAGGTTCTCTTCCCTAAAATAGGGATTTCTGCATGTTTCTGACATGAAACATGCAGAATTCCCTGCCTGATACATGCCTGATGAAACATGCCTGAATTTCTGCATGATAAAAGTCGGAAATCTGAGACACTAAGCCTAGCCTAATCACTATTATTTGAAAAATATTTTTATTTGTAACAAATACTAGTAGCAGCCCACCACTTCGTTTGCGTGCTTTATTCGCCAAACTTATAATCATAACAGTTATAATGCCCTATAATAAACTGATGACACATTTTACCTGGGAACCTGGTGCTAAAGACACTTCTTTCTCCATTAAGATACTCCGTTCCGCCGAATTCTTGAGGCATTGCGCGTTGAGTGACGGAACTTAACACCACGCTTTACCTCATTTCCAAAACGAGGAAATGGAAATATTCAATATTTCATGATATATATGAGTCTTAAGGTTTTTGAACAGATTTTCAAGGAAGACACTATCTCTTATTACTCGACCCGATGAGCAAAACTGGTTTGCTTATACAATACAATGTTATTATGCTTTGTAATACGAATGTTGGATTGAAATTGCTTTCTGGAAATCAATATAATAATTGATTAGTTTGTTATATACAGAAAATATTAATAAAAAAAAATCTTTATAAAAACAAAAACCCTGACTGCATAAAACTAAAAAGAAGATAAACAAGCCCAATATTTTATTAAGATTAAGTCGGGACCTCTTTAAATTATGCGGGGTTCCTAGTAAAGATTTTATTGATTGAAGAATTACTTATAGGTCCCGACTGTTAAACTATTGAGCTTGTTTATTTTCTTTTTAGTTTTATGCAGTCGGAGTTTTCGTTTTATAAATATATTTTTATTTTTCACTTTTTTGTTAAAATTCATTCTGGGAATGATAACCACCACTCAACACGCAATGCCTCCAGAATTCCGCGTGGGTAACGGCAGTGTCTTAATAGGAACGGATTGTCGTAACACTAGGTTTCCTGATTCTATCTGCCTACCCTGCGTGCCCTGCTCAAAATATAATATCTATGTACATGTTTTAATAATAAGTAAACACTAGCGCATCTTGAGTAGCATTAGCCTTATATCGGTATAATTTGTTCTTACCTACGCGACGCCGTATCGGATGCATTCCCACGGGATTCAACTGAATTTGTCCCGAATTATTGATGTGTGCGCTTCAAACTCCCAGTGAAAATGTAGACGGTGGCCCGACAGTGTCCTATGTAGGGAGATTTTGTAGGAAGTTTGAGTGCAATTGGGAATGGAGATGGCAGTGGAACGTTTTTGTCGCTTACTACTTGAAAATGCAAACTTACTTTGTGTTTGGGTTGGTTTGGTTTTGGAGATTTGGTTTTTAATTGATATTTTTAAAGGCGGTAATTTTATAGGATCTCTCATATATAACACACCTTTAAGCCTTTAAAGATTTCCAACACGATAGACAAATAGGCGGTTAACGCTTAGGCAGAACGGACTCCTTTTAAATGAAATACATTTCCACCAACAAAGAATTGTGTATTTCGTAATTAGTCCACTACGTCTCCCTAGAACTGAGCTAGTTAATTTCAACACGCTTCTTCGTCCTTTCCGCCATACAATTTTTTGGTGGAAATACTAGTATGCAGTTTACTTTTACAAGTCCTTAATGGACTCGCTCCTCTCACGATAGAAACTGACCTTTAGCTTTTTTTAGGTTATTTCTTTTTGAAAACAGAGACAAAGTCACAGGCAAGTGTTAGTCTTTATTAAGGCCTTTATTTTGCGATTTGCGATATTCCCATTATATCAGTAGGCTTAGCGATCAACTTCAAAGACATGGAATTTATTTTACTAAAATTTTAATTAGACTATAATGGGATGTTTCCTACATAGCAACATTGTTTTATAATACTTATTACAGCAAATATAGTACTCTACTGAACATACAACGCCTTATGTATTCGGCAGAAAGAGTCTTAACACTAGATTCGCAGATTCCTTTTGCCTATCCTGGTATGTGTCGAATATAGTGTGAAACTAAAAAAAATATTAATCTCGACTAATCGAAATCGAATCGGACTATGATCCCAAAAATTAATTCGATCCACACCAATATCCATAGAAAATTAAATTGAAAAATTCCATTAAAAACATAGACAATCTAACGTGACTCCACGCTACTCCCACCTACAGTCCCGTAATCCCTCTAGGTTTCGAATAGAATCCGTCCATTTGGTGCGATGGCTTCGAATTATTAATGCTCCCAAATGCTATTTGCACCTTATCCACGATCCAGTCGGAAAAGTTTCAGCGAAATTGAACAAAATTGATTTCACTTCGGCAATTGAATATAATATTCATGCAGTGAATTCGTTACGGGCCCGATGACATGTCAACTTGCCGGGCGGCGTGTTTGTGGCCAATATTGGTTTCACTTAATTGTTTATACATTGTTAAGTAGTTAACTAAAATGTGGACTATTTGTCGCTTTCACTTGCTAAAACCAGTACAATTTGTTGTTATATGCCTACTTACATACAGAAACTTACATTTATTACATCAATATCTATTTTTTTTAAATGAAAATTGCTTGCTTTATTGCTTTTATCCTAACCCAATAAACCTTTCCCTTCAAAAATCGAAAAACTATCTCTCTATACACACCGCCTAACATTTGGCCATAAATAAATCTGTGTGCAAATAAAACGAAAAGTCACTTTATCACTCTCGGAACATTACGTTCATTCTCTTTATCCGCGACCGGCCTATCTTTGAAAGCGAAATCCGGCAGAATAAATCCTGAAGGCATCCAGCACCCATGAATAATGCAGGGCTGGAGGTGCGACACATTAAAATCTCATTGCTCCATAAGAGTAGGGCGGAAGTGCTCGTAATAAGCGTCAGATCGAAACTGATCGGTCGTTAATCGCGGGTCAACCGGATATTAGAACGTTGTTTGATGGTTTTACATTAATTTTATGATGGCACTTTGAGTGGAATGTGTTGGATTGTGTTTTAATATATCTGTATTTATTTTATAATGGTAAGATTTAATATTTAATGATTTTTCAGCATGGTAAATGTAATTTGTTTGCAGACGATAGCATTCAGCCTTCTAAATATTTACAGAAATATTATACTCTGAGTAAATATTTTTTTAGATATAAAAAAATCTGTTCTTTTCTTTGAATATGGCGTACCGAACGTGCCAGTTGAACACTAATCACTTCGCCAATATCACTTCGTACGGAGACATGATGGAGGCGGAAAGTTCTAAAAAACTCAAATCTAAAATGACAACCTACCGTGTAACATATTGACAATGTCAATTTCACGCGAACTTTCTTTACCATAAATCATTTCACGAACTTTTAAATTGCACGGAACTTAGCCGAGGTTATTAGCTATTGAATAATTCATGTAGGTACGCCCCACGTATATATATGTGTTATCTTCGATTTTTTTTTTATTTTTTAAGTGATAATATCGGACTGTAAAGTGAGTGCTACTTTTATAAAGTGCTAACATCGGTACTTTTAAGGCCAGCTTTAGGAAAGGACTCGATTTGATACTCCAAATATCTGCATTCTTATTTTTAATTTTTATGTTCAAAATTTTGCACTGTAAAAGAGGAAGGGTAATATCACTCCGTTTTACATTTTATTCGGGGCGTAATCCTACAAAACCCTTACACATTTTTTAACCAAACCATGGAAATAAAAATACCTGACGTATAAGGTATTTTTAATTAGGTTTAAATAAGACAGCAAATAGAATAGAATGAAATAATATTTCAAAGCATGCAAAAGATACTCATAACACAAATTACTAAAAACATATTTTAATAAGATGCATATGAAAGCGGTCAGATTAGTATAAGCTCAATCTCATACACAAAATGTTTTAACACTAGTTTTCGTCTGCCTAAAACGTGATGCTGCTTATAAACATTGTAGTAGCGCAGATTGGAGCCAACAATTAGTCGGTCGGTCGATAGAATAAACTCGTCATAGCAGATTAATTACATTACGGTGTCAATATTTTACTTATTGTTATACCATTTACCATTATAGCTTGGAATTCCCGTGTATTCTGAGACTTTTCAAAAAAGAAAAAAGTCGAGATTTGATATATGTCATAACTCCTAAACAAAACACTTTACAATCAAAATATTGTGCAATTGTGTTGAGGACCCATGTAGGTCTAACATATTAAAAAGTAACCAAAATCGGAGACAGATTAAATCAGATTAGAGAGCTGCACTTATTTCTTATGAGAAAACGAAAACGTGTAATTATTTTTTATAGACTTCAACATGAATAAAGAGGCCGAGGCCAGTCGTGACCCACAGGCAAGAGCGTGTGACTGTAAATACGATAGGTTGTGGCTTCGATTTCCACTCGATTAAATGGAATATTTAATATTTTAATTTCCTCCCTCGGCGCGGAGTTCTGCCAATCAATACCCAATGCCTCCTTAATTTGGCAAAAAGTATGGGGCGGAGTCTCTTAACACTAGGTTCCCTCTGCCTACCCTGCAAAAAGAAACATGAATAAAATATGACTACACTATGTGAGAAATAAATTGAATTTTCGTCTATCAAGGAATATATTACGGCCAGAAACATGCGATGTGCGATATCTACTCATCATATTCGATCAATGGGACAGTAAGTCAAAATACACCACCCTGTAATTAAACTTACAGATCAATATACGTCCCTCAAGACTATGTTATATACATATATATAAGTTATTCTGAGGCCAATCGTGGCGCAGCGGCACAAGGTGTGACTGTAAAACCGACTGGTTGTGAGTTCGATCTCCATTCGAAGAGGTAATATAAATTTAAGTAAATATTTCATTATTTACTTAAATTTATATTACCATTTCTTCGCTCTGGTGTCGAGGTTAAGCGCGGCGTTGAGTTCTGCCACTCAACACGCAATGCCTCCAGAATTCGGCAGAAAATGGGGAACGGAGTGTCATCTGACTACCCTGCTGTGTGCGGGATACAGCGTGAAGCTGATAAGTTATTCTGACATTGAGAATCAAACTTGATTGATGGTGCACTTGACTTAGAATACATTATTGTTAAGGTTTATCTATACATATATGAAATATTTCTGCTACTGACTGACTGACAGTCAGCGCATTTGGAATTGGGGGTGTAAGGAAGCCACTGAAAAAGAGTTTTCTGAAATTCTTACGAGAACGGAAAAAACTGGATACGTTAATTTACGTCATAATGTCTACGAAAACAAAACTGTGAGTAGTAGGCAACAATATTCACTCCATTCACTTCACTTAATATTTTCACTTCTTGTTAAGCGGACGAATTCTTTAAAAGTATTTGAGACACAGACAACTTAATAAAAATAGTTTCTTGCTTTATACGAGCATTTCGTCTGTATTTAAACAATGTGAAGAACACTACTAAAATTTACATGCACAAAAACTCATACTTCTTTAATTAATAACCAATATCAAAGATAGAAAGTACAGAGCTGCCATAGCAAGTCTTAGCAGTATTATTGGTGCATGTATCAAAGTAGTCGTCTTCTCCTGTTTCCGTAAGAATTTCGAGAAATCTTCGCTTACTAAAAGTTTACAATTAATTCTCACTGTGCGTTGTGTGTCAGTCATTCAGTATATAATAGGAAGACTTGAATGTACTACATTATCGAGACCACTTTTTATTTTATTTTTTTTTTATTTTAATTCTTACTTACTTTACAGACTTATGGTCCGAAACTTTTGTTATTTTTATATTTCTTTTAATCCTTTTTTTTCTGTAGATATTGCCTAGAACTAGACTTATTCAATATCGAGACCACTAAGATCATATATTGTTAACATCCAGTCTCGTTGCAAATTGACCCTTTCTTAAAAAGTTTGATCTCAACATTGATTTTCATTAATCAAAACTAGGGAGTACAACTAGATCAATACATCAATATTCGCCCCTTAAGTTCATATACCAGATTAATTGTCATGACGCGTGAAACCGACCCCTGATTGATGACACCCTCGACACCGCTGAGGT
>DWQW01006944.1:0-15624 GCA_018249695.1 Heliconius erato demophoon | reverse complement strand
AACAAAGAACTAACGTTCACCTGACTTCGAAATTAATCATGAGAATTAATTTTATTTAAATTTGATTTCATCACTATTTTATATAATTAAAAGATAATTGACAATAATAATAGCTTGTTGAATATTTTAGAACGAAAGGAATTAGTAATTTAGAAAGTCATTCAATTAATTATTTTTAAATTAAGGACCTTCTTCGCAAAAAAATACAGACCTCTTTCGTCAAGTGTCGTAATCGTGTAAAAAAAACACTTGTCGATTTCATATTCAATATATTTTTTTTATCTTTTATTTTATCAGCTTCACGCTGTATCCCGCCACTGCAGGGTAGGCAGAGGGAACCTAGTGTTAAAACACTCCGTTTTCATCTCCTCGAGTGGGGATTGAACCCACAACCAGGTTTTACAGTCACACTTTGTGCCTCTGCGCAACGACTGGCCCTCATCTCATATATTCAATATATGATAAATAAAATTGAAAAAGATTACCATATCAATGTAAGTTATACCACAACCGACAACTTAATTTCACTCAACATATCTTCAATATATTGAATTCTTAAACATACCTACGTTATACACATATTTACTTTATATCTCTGTTAGTATAATTAATTATCCTTTTTAGGTGTAAAGAACTCTCTCTTGAAATTAATACAGCAAATTAATTAAAAGTTACGTTATATTTATTATTAATATAACTTTCATAGTTTTTTTATACGTCAGAGATTTTGAAATGTAGAGCAAAATCTTTATAATATTCAAAGAGTAATAATAAATTTCCAAGTTATAAATTTATAAGCAATTTTCTTTTCAGTTCTATGTTTACAAGGCTAAGGCAGTTTTTCTTGAGCTGATGAGTTTTTACTTTACGTATTATAAATAAAATAAATAACTTGAAATTTCTTTAATTCTATTTTAACTATAATATTAAAACTGAAGGCTCACATAGTGGAAGGCCTAATCTAATATAATCACGTCGTTCCAGCAACAACTCGGCGACCTCGGTCGATAGAAGCCGACACATTTCGGTAGCGGAACATCTTTAATTACACAAATATCCTGACATCAGGGAGTAAGCGGAAGTAAATTGATTTACTATATAATGGGAAAACGCGATGAGTTTATTCACAAGTTAAACGTGAATTTATAGACTAATATAATTGTTTTGAGGCCCTGTGGCACAAGCGTTTGACTGTAAATGTGACCGTTCTGTGTTCGATGTCCACTCGGGGGAATGAAGTGTTATTTAATAATATTTTCATTTATTCGTTCTGGTAATTTATTGCCTTATTACCAACGCGGCGTTGTGCCTATTATAATAATTATTAAAGTTGGTAAATGTTTTAAATATATGTTCGTCTGATTGATGTTATTATAAATTAGAGGAATGGCGTATATTAACAAGACCTTATAATGGACAGGATTCGAATTCTAATCGATGTTATAATATTTAAACTTCAAAATAGTCGAAATAATATTTTAATCAAGCGGTTATGCAGCACAAAACGCAGTACTTCATCGTTGTGAGATTGACGTGACAACTCAAACGATTTTCTTTGTTTATGCGTTAAAATAAAATAATCATATTTAACTGTATGTTAGGTATATTGTAAACCAATATATTGGTACAGAAACTGAGTACCTACCTTTGTAAATCAATTTGCATTCGCTCTGTCAATCACACCTCCAGATAGCAAAATCAATTTGATACAAGATTTGATCAATGATTCAGTATTTATTCAATGATTTGGGATAATTGAGCAAATAGGCTTTTTAATTCATAATTACAAATATAATTTAAAATATAAATGTTTTGTTTTATATCTACATCGACAAATATGTAACACGATAAAATATTCGATGGATTTCTATTTTCGTATAAGTACTTATTACGCATTATAAAATACATCGATTTTTGTAGCTTCACGCTGTATGCTTAATATAGAAGGATAGGCAGAGGGAACTTAATGTCAGATACTCCATTCCCTAGTTTCGGCACTTGTTTAATTGTCGCATATTTCAATTTTCGAAGCATTACATGTTGATTGGCCGAATACAACGCCGTGTGATTTGTTATCAGAGCAAAGAAATAAAAATTATTCTGACTTTTGGGAATCGAATCGGGAATCGCTGTATCACGGTAGCCTTACAATACACAGTTTAAAAACATAATATAGGTATAGAAGCCAGTCGTGGCGCAGGGGCACAAAGTGTTAGTGTAAATTCGACTAGTTGTGGGTTCGATCCCCACTCGATGAAATGAAATCTTTATTTAAATTTATATTTTCATTTCTTCTTTCTGTCGAGGCAAAGCGCGGCAATGAGTTCCACTTAACACGCAATGTCTCTATAATTCGGCAGAAAGTGGGGAACGGAGTGTCTTAACACTAGGTTTCTCTGCCTATCCTGCTACATATGTGCGGGATACAGCATGAAGCTGATTCAATTTGATTTTAAATGTAAAGGTATAATAAAATATTATTAAAATAAAACAATTATATTTATTTATACTTAAATCTATTGCCTGTTCCGCAAGGAACGAAATATAATATAATCACAAGGAAATATCCATTTACTATAATAGTTGAGCCGTATTATTATTTAACAAATGGTTGCAATAATATTATTTTAAGGCTTATAACTTTTATGTTTGCGTTCAAAATTATAATTAACTATACTATCGTCGTAATATAGCTTCACAATAATAATATTTAAAAGTCCTCCAATATTACTGAAATCAAGATCGATCAGAACAAATACACTGACCTTTAACGAAATGACGAATGATATTATCTTGAACATTAGACTTATTAAAGCATTTTAAAAGCTGACACCCCACTATTTTTAAATAAAATGCTTAGAGCAGAAACTAAGCTTTATTTTGAATGAAATCAGATCTTTTTCTTATTTCACTCGACTTTTGCGTAAACGCTATAGTAGAGGCAGATAGTTTTTAATCATCATACACGTTTAAATATATTAAATTGCTTTAACTATAAATGAACAAGATATTACCCTATCGCTCATATGGTGTAACAATGACGTATTTGCATTTTTTTGAAAGGAAACGCTTAAAACTTAACTTTTCTTTCAACTTCACAATGTATCCCGCGTGTAGCATTGCGGGCTGAGGGAGCCTAATGTTAAGTCTCTCCACTCTCCACTCTCCCCCGAAATCTGGAGGTATTGACGGAATCTAACGCCGCGTTTTTGGTATAAAATATTAAATACGAGTAATGAAATACTCTAATATCTTCGAGCAAACATTGAAGCCACAACATGTCCCATTTACAGTCACACACTTTCGCCACTGCGCCACGACTGGCCTCAAATTATTTTTTAACTTTTTTCTATAAAAAATATAATCGAGCTCTATCGTAAAGGTCACAATATATCAATTGCGATCGAACAGCACCAACACAAGCGGACAATGAGTGGGTGATATCTCTGCATCACGAGCGCATCAAACATCAGAAAACAACCAGGCACAGCTTATTTGCCGCACGAAATCTTCAATGCACTGCGGTTCTGACCAATCATCTGTAATTGAATACTATCGATGGCAGAAAGGTCACCGAGTTCCCATAAGATCCTGTTACAAATACAAATGTAGATAGTCGTTTTAAAGTGTGATTTCAAAACTTTTGTGAGATTTGTGATTAATCTAGTATTAAAAATGTGAAAGTTTGTATATAAATATTGAATATGAGATCATGCAACATCTATATTATAATATAATTTTGAAATATTATAATTTCATTAAATAATAATAATTATTTAAATGTAGATATCGATTTCATCGATAATGAAATAATTTTTATAATTATAAAAATCATTTCATACTTGTGTGATTTTATAAAAGTTTAAAATACAATTGTATTTTAAACTTTTATAAAATTACTCAAGTAGGTGCTGCCTGCAATTTTATAAAATTTTAAATATTTGAAGGGAAAAGATACAAATAATATTGATATAAATAATATTGAAATATTGTTTTTATATTTAAAGGCGGGAAGATTGTAAAAATCAACTTTTAAATCTAAAAAATGTTCCTATTCTCATACTCTCTCGGTGAACATGTTCATAAGACCGATTGATTGTTGTGATTCCTTTGTTACTATTGTTGTTTTATTAAGTTTCTTGTTTTGTTTGGTGTAGTTTTCTGATTATTTAGAAATAACAAAAATGTTATATTAATTATTTTATATTTAAATAAAATGTAAAACTGGACCGAATTAAATAGAAATTTAAAAGTTATATAAAAGTTTTAGCAACATGTAGTATTTCTTTGGCAACATTTTGTCTCATACCAAAAAGAATAGGGTATAGTGTAATAATGAAAGAGAGACGTTATGGCATTACCACTGTGTTTACTGTGAATTGCTTATATTTAGAATTTAGGAGTTTCCGTGTTTAAACAAAATGCTATTGTGTATTCCTCCGCGTCTAATGTTTCCGTTGTGTATAACGGTGTTATATATATTTTTGGAAAACAGTGAAAAATGTAATTTTATGAATGTAACTTAACTTAACTTAGCTTCACGCTTTATCCCTTGCGGGGTAGTCAGAGAGAACGGGGCGCCAAACGCTACGGTGGAGGACGGAGCTACAAATGAATGTAACATATTAAATATTTAAACAATCAATCAATTGTTGGGCATACCCTTTACTTTAATCATAAGAGAGTAAGAAACACAATCCAGTGCTACCGACCTTTAAAAAAGAAAAAGCCATATTAAATATTTGGTACAATCCATATTTTGTATCTATATATTATGTGTAATTTAAAAAACAAGAAACATTCTAGGTATACTTTTAAAGCATTGACAAATACCTACAAAATTGATTTTCCTCTTATTTTTTGTCTTTAATGTACTTAGACACAATAAAGACATTTTAATAGAAGTTATATACATGAAAGAATTGAATTGAAAAGAGGAAAATTTAAATAAACCTTGAGTAGCTCAAAATAGTTAAGACTAATAATGGCGTCAATGGTAATGAAAATTGTGAAGTTAATTATTTTTGCAGCCCTTACTCAAAGGGTTCAGTTTTATCACCAATTTTATTTCTCTCAAATTCACTTTTAAATTAATTTTCACAATCCAAATTTACAGCCAAAGCCGCAGAATAATTTCCGTCTTTTATTATTTTCGTATAATAAATATTTTTCTTAATCCATTTTCGTATAGTTAAATAGGTACTCTTGTAAAAAATAAACCATATACAAATAATAAAAAAAAAAACACCAGAAAGAAAGAAAGGTGCAATTAAAAAAAAGTCGACCTCAAATCAAAACAATTGTGGAAACAAGTAAGGATCGATAAAAAATAAAGAATAAACAATACAAAAAAAAAATAAGAAAACAATTTCAGAACAACGTTTGCACATTTTTTATAGAATATAAACTATTGAATAAAAAAACATTGAACCGCGTTGGTATAAAGATAATCCATTTCACAAAAGAAAAACCGCACAGCTCCGACCGCTGTGTAATTTTAACTCGAGCGCGGCATGAATAACGCGCAGATTGTATCAATTAAGGTTACAAATTAATATCGTTTATCGAATTTAATAATTAAGTATCATGAATCATCTCAATTTACTACCGGAGATGGGAATATATTATTAATTAAAACGATATATTGCATCGAATTCACCAATTCTAGAGCCGACGTTAATGGCTGTAATGTTATTATCAAAATAACAAATTTTGGCGAGGAAAATAAATGTGAAATATATATGAAAAGGAGACGAAAATATTTTATACACGTGATATTTTAAAGGAAAATGTTAAATATCAATACCTTTTGATTCTAAATGATAATTTTTTAGCTTAGTTGTAAATATGCGTATATAATTAAAGTCTACTCAGTCTAGTCCAATATATGTGATATTTACTTTAAGGAAAGAAACCTACATAGCACTCAATATTAGAAATATTTAATGAAATGAAAATAAAACAGCATGTTGACTGAATATTACTTTACCCTTATACACATCTAAAAACTCAACGAAAAAAGTATATATAAGAATATAAACAACAAAAATATTTCAATCACAACATATACAAGTACATATTCATAATATTATACAACATCACTAACCCAAATTCACAAACGTCGAATCCTCATAAAACAAACAAGGGACACTCTTCACGCGAGTAGAGAAAACGTATCTCGCAATATTGTCGTCGGTGACATTCCCCAAAACAAACACATGTTACTACAGTACAGTGGTATATTATTGTCTTACATAATATGTAAACGTATGTACTCCGTAGGAATGTACGTGATCTCACGCCCCACGGGATTTATTGCCAAGTCGGAAAAAATATTGTCGACATTACAACAGGCGCTGTGCGTACGTAACATTCTTGTGTGGGCACTTGTCAGACACCGCTATGAACACTTAATAAATGGACAAAAACTGTTAAGCCCTATAATTACTTGGCCAATTTTTCTTATTAACCTTTTTGGTTGTTAGTTCTTATGATGAAAATAAGAAAAAAAAATACTTAGTTTCAATAAGTCCTGCCAAGTTTTTCAATGATTACATAATCACAATTATAACTTTAATTTAAGATAAAGTTAAAAAGAGGAAAACCCATCTACAGTCAGTTTTTTTGTGATTCGTGTGAAATACACCTTTTTTGCCGATATCACGAACATAAGTTTATGTAACGCATAACCTAATATTAGTTTTTTTTTTAGCTTCACATCTTATTCCATATAGCAGGGTAATCAGACTTAGTGTCGACACATTCCGCCCGCATTTCAGATTTTGTGTACTGGGTAATCTTATATTTATTTATTATATCTCTTTACCTAAAGGACAAATAGCGATTTTAAATAATTCGTATCGTCTTATATTTTCTTTTATATTATAAAGTGGAAATAAAGCTATAGGTACAATGTTTTCCTATAACAAAAAATGCCAATCCAGCCGTATCAATATAATCTTACTTTGACATCTTATTTGTTTCAATTTGTAAAGCTGTAAATCCGAAACAGGATTGAGATCCACGTGCGTATCCATTTAGAGTAGATGATGACAACTGATTTTTCGTACTGAAAAATATCCTTCTCTTATTTTTAGATAGATCAAATCGAAAGAATCGAATCGAAAATCAAGATACTCTGTTCTCCACTTTGAACCGGATTTCAGATATTACGCGTTGAATATTTTTTTTATGTTCTTTACTCCTACAACTCCTTTACTCCTTCTTACAATAAAACAATGGATTTCATATTTTCCAAAAAGTATAAGAATTGAAATTATCAAATTACATAAATAATAAATTTCAAACAAACAAATCTGAGATATATTCCAATATAATATAATTAACTACCTTCATTCATTCAGACGTTTGACCTCGTAATTTCAATGGTACATCGCGTCCGATGTACCTACAGAATATTCAGTATCAGTTTAATGTAACCTCTATATTACGAAGGTACGTTACTATAGTAACCGACCAGAACATCAAGGAGGAAGTATATATAAGTATTTTCTATTAATTAGTAATTTGAATGTAAGCTACATTACTTCTTGTAGTGTTTGTGGTTCATATCCAATACATTTATTGTTTTTAGCTTCACGCTTTATCCACAACATGGTAGGGTTCAGCAGGGAGAACTAAGTGTTGAGACACTCAGTTCTACGCTTTCTGGTATTTATTTATTTATTTTTATTTATTTAAGTAGACTATTACAGAGTATTAATAAATTACAAATTCAAGATGCAATCATAAACTCATTCGAGTTTTACCGTGCACTAGTGTCATCAAACATTTCTATGAGTAGAAACGTATTACAATAAATATGTATCATAATAACTCGCACTAAGAATAACATGCTTATAGTTAAATCATTTAAAAGTAAAAAACGAGGGTACATTTAAATTAACTATTATTTCTATTCAATAAACTAAAGACTTCGAGTGTATTAGCATATACAGATTGATTCATATATATTATTTATTGATGTATTTTTTTTTAACATAATTTGTTTATTTAATTAATTTTCACACCATGCAAGTATTTTGTGACTGCACAATTTAGTTTTTTTTTTTTTCAAAGAATATATGTTTATCATTTTACTTTCATAGTAGTAGTTAGTCCTTCTTGGTAATGTCGTTTTAATGTGTTTTATATTTTTGTGTGTTATTGTGTTTCTTACTGACAGTGGAAGTTGATTAATCAGTTTTGGTATGATATATTGCAATGATCTTTTACCATACATATTACAATAGTTAGGTAGTATAAGTTTTAGATTGACCATACTTCGCGTTGTTATTTTTGTTGAGTTCATATCCTTATAGTGTTTAAGGATTTCATTAAAAAAGTGTTCTGATAAAAGTGTTAGCTCAGTTTTTTCGTGTATTGGTAAAATTTTACAAAATTCAAAAAATTTTTCGTTGTTGCTGAAAGTTTTTTTTATGTTATAAGGGATAACTTCTTTCAAAATGCGTAACTGTAAATAGTAAATTTGATCCAAATGCGTATCAAATGAATGAATTTGTATCAAATGACACAATTAAATGCCCTTACTAGAATATGAAATGAAATTATGCCCGTCAGTCGCCGATGTTTAACATGCTGTCTCTGTTACACTATGTCACGGTCGCCTCAATCTATTTCATTTTACTTAATATAGAATATCACCGAAAAGGTGGAAAGCGGAAAGCAGAAACGTTGTTTTTAAAGTTAACATAATGTTTTTGTAAGGGAAAAAAGTGTGCGACTGTAAACGCGACAGGTTGTGGGTTCGATTCCCACTCGAGGAAAAAACAAGGCAAAGGCGCGGCGATGAGTTTCGCCTCTAGAATTCGGTGAAAAGTAGGGAACGGAATTATCTAACGGGAACGAAGTGTGTATTACCTTTAGGTTCTCAGATTCCCTCTACATACCCAACTATGTGGGGATATAGCGTGAAGCTAAAAAAAAGCTCAAAAAAAATCGTGAAAAGCGAAAAAAATCGTGAAAATCAAAGAACTTATTAAAAAAAAGCTTTTCCAAAAAAATATACATGTTCTTAACTGTCTAGTCACCTAGGTCTTAACGTTCCAAAATAGTATAAAAATACACATGCAAAATTAAGTCTATCCAATATTATTAAGCACAACCAAAAACGTAAGCATACACAAACACACACACAGACAATTACTCAACCGACGACGGGTCAAGTAAAATGTAGGTCATACCGTAGGCTACGACAAAAACTGCCAAACAAGTAGGTACCGGACATGTGGCTAATGATACGTTTCAAGATTATTTAACTGACTACCGTGTAAATATTTGCATAAAACTAAAATAAGTTACTGTTACACTATTGCAAATATTGTAAGATTAGTTTGATAGAACGCCCTAATCTCAGGAATCACCAATTTCAGGTCCGAATTGAATTTGTTTTTTTGTATTGGAATAATAACTTATCAAGAAAGACATATATTTATAAAAACTAGAAAGATAATAAGAAAACAACACATTCACTTTAAGTATCACTGCTGTAATAGATATATATACATATTTAGATTTAATATAATATAATATATTTCATGAGGCCAGTCGTGGCGCATGAAATATTTACTTAAATTTATATTTCTATTCCTTCGCTCTGGTGTCGAGGTTAAGCGCGGCGTTGAGTTCTGCCACTCAACACGCAATGCCTCCAGAAATCGGCAGAAAGTGGGGAACGGAGTGTCTTAACACTAGGTTCCTTCTGCCTACCCTGCTGTGTGCGGGATACAGCGTGAAGCTGATTTTATTATTATTTTTTTTTTATAATATATTTCCATACTATCAGTCTAATAAAACATATTGAGGTGGACATCAATAGCTGTCATGATTATTACCTGTCTAGACTTTTTGGAAATATCACAAGGTTTATTGCTTTTTGATAAATAAATTACGCTGATATAAACTTTACTTCAATTATATTTTTTTTTATCTAATGTATCAGCGTGTTATTAATAATTTAGTAGATATTGAAATACTAAAAACTTATATTTGTCTATTAATTCATACGATGGTCGTGTTCTGTCTAATGTCTAAAAGCATTTTTCAGATAACGTCATTATTTTTTTAGGAAATGAAAAATACGTAAATGTTTATTAGTTATATAATACGTATTTCACGTAATGGTGTACGAGTTTAAGCACTATTACTCAGAATATTCATATTTAAAGGAAAATATGTATATAGGCATTTGTAATCAATAGTTAGGATATGCTTAAAACATCCCAAAAATCTACAATATAATTTACTATACTATCTATACATTAAATTACTGAAGCTGACCGTAAAAATATTATATTAAAAATGGGTTCCCTATTGTCCAGATTTATAATCTAAACTATTATATATTTTATATATCAGTTATTATCAATAAATAACTCGCTACATTAGAGACATTATACTTAGAGTGTAGGGTACGGTCACAGCCCTAGCGGTACGCGGCAAAGGTCACCTGTGAAAGTTTAAAAGATGTGCTTTCGCTTCACACCGTTCATTCACTTTACAAATTGTTAGACACATTCGTTACTTGCTTATTATTTAAAAGCTATTAATAAACCGGTTCATAAACAATTTTTTCACAATTTTTAGTTCAATTAAGGATAAATTTTAATGAACTCTGAAACTTGCAAAAAAAAAACAGAATTACTTACATAATATACGAAACACTATTCTCATCCCTCAGTAGAATAAGCAATATTCACTTTATACCACGCATATTATTTATTACGAGTACAAACACAGGCTTCCAATCCAATTAATATTTAATCAAATTAAAACAGCAACGACACGACCAAATATTAAATATTAAATATTAAAACCAATCCATATTGAAACAGAAAAATAATTATTTATCAATAGTTCCAAATAATCAAGGGACCATTTACTGTGCTATCTAAATTCCTCGTAATCACATTATCGACATTTGTCAATACTCGATTAATGAATTTAAACGTCGGCAATGCTACTGATATTAAGAGATAATGTTCAATCAACTTAAAAGCGATGTATCGAAATTGCGTCAAATATGTATGCGACGGCGGTAGTAAAACCGATTGAGGTAAAAGTGATCAAACCAATGGCTTTGTGCACTTTGTAAATTAATGAATTTCTAAGTAGGTATACGGCACTGCCTAAATAATCACTCGTTGCATTTAATGTCAGTTACTACAAAAGCTGTTACATTTATAATCACAACTCACAATATAATCAAATAATTACCCACTATCTACGTATAGAGGCGGAGGCCGTATCGTGGCACAAAGGCACAAAGTATGACTGTAAAAACGACCGGTTGTGGGTTCAATCCTCACTCGAAAAAGTGAAATATTTATTTACATTTATATTTTCATTTCTTTGCTCTGGTGTCGAAGCAAAACGCAGCGTTGAGTTCCGCCAATCAGCACGCAGTGTCTCCAGAATTCGGCGGTAAGTGGGGAACGGAGTGTCTTGACACTAGGTTCCCTCTGCCTACCCTGCTGTGTGCGGGATACAGCGTGAAGGTGATTATGTACGTATATTCGACATACAGATTCCCCAAACGTTTAATTACCTAGCAGGTAGGAACTATTTAATTATAACTAACACTATATAAAATTACTGGGATTATGAAGTTTAATAGGTACATTATGTCCCTTACAAAACGACTGTATATAAAAGTTACGAATGACACTACATTTGTAGTTTCTCACTACAAACAACAATTACATCATGTTCGTTAAACTTGAATGCTCTAACTCTGAATTATTAGCAACACTAACGCTGAAACTATTAAAATATCTTAACAATTTAAAATTTTACATGATAAATGTGTACATTAACATTAATTTTCCACGTATTTATAGGAGAGAGCACAACCGAAATACAACAAATGAAAATAACTCCATTATAGACAATTATATGAATCGTTTTCCACTGTAAAATCCATTCAAATAAGCCTTCACACCAGTAAAATCACAATAAATAATAAATATATTTGCAATAATAAATACAATTGCACTTACGCAATGGCTACAATAATTTTGCCGAACAAAAGATCAAATGTAGCACACAATAAAATGTATTCATCATAATTCAACCGCAATGAGAACATCCAGCCTGTTCACTATTCGATTATTCAATTGGAGATGATTGCTGATATAAATCTATGCATGACAATAAATATGAAATACCAGCAGGCAGTTGTAGGACAGGACAGCGGCTATTTCACTCTCTCACAATATAAATAAAACATGGCGATTACCTTTTGCAATGAAATTTGATATTATATAATAATAAAATTTCATTAAAAATCATTTTATAGAAAATAATTAAAAATATATTTTCTATTTATACAAAAAACTTTTTTTTAATTCTGACACAATCTTATAACAAAATATATGAATAAATATAAAATGTCAAAATTCAAAAAATAAAAACTTTTAACTGAAAGGCAAATACAAAAAAAACATATATTATATACCATTACGCTGTATCCCGCAAGCTGCAGGTTAAGCAAGTTCCCCATTCTCCGCCGAATTCCGGAAAGGGAAAAGGAAGTATTGAGTGGATTGAGTGTTGAGAGACGGAACTCAACATCACACTTTTGCCTTGACATCACAGGGAAGATAAAAATATTAAATATTTAATTTCCTAAGGCGAAAATCAAACCCACAACCAGTCATCTTTACAGTCACAAACTAGTGCCTCTGCGCCACGACCCATCTTAGCATATCAAAAACAGGTTTTAAAAAAAGAACCCATACCCACAATCGCAAGACGATACAAACAATAAAACGCCTACAACTAGGCGCCCTTTGAAAGTGTGTCATCAACAACGTGTGTTCGGCGGTTGTACAATAGGAATATAAAAGTCAACGTCCGTATAGCCTTTATCCAATAAAAGCAAGATTATATGGTGTTGCTATTAATATAAAGAACTCCACTAACGGTACGTACGTAGGTATTTAACAGGTTTCTTAATGCGCCGTAGGTATACTCTTACAATAAATACATGGATAATATTTGAAATCACCACGATTTTTAATTAATAATTTAATTGATCTACTTATTGATCTATTGGAGTTATTGATAATAAGAACAGTTGGATACTATTTTGTATTATTAAGAATTTCTCTGCTCTCTTAATTTTTTTCTACATGATCTTTTTAAGATTCCGTATTTCAAAAAAATATATAAAATTATAAACATGACAGCGATATAGAAGAGTTTCGTCTTTTTTGGATCGACAACGGAATCATTGATAAATTTTCTGTTTGTCTGTCTGTCATAACCCTTTTTTTATACGACACCGAAAACACAAAACACAAGGTATTACTCACACTCGAATTAGAGCGATCTCCACACGGTTCACGCCCGCGTGTCCCACCGCTCCTCGATATGAATATTTAATTTATCACTTAATATCTTCTACCTAACGTATTCTGAGAACTTTGTAATTAAATAAAATTTAATTTTGAACTTTTGTGTCGTAATTTAACATACTTTGTAAGCTTTAAGGTTTATTGTACGTGTGTAAGTAAAATACTTATATAGTTAAACATGTTTTTGTTTTATCTTTCTGGTTTGTATAAAAAACACTGGTGAGGTCAGTCTAGCGCAGGGGCAAAAGTGTGTGATTGTAAAAACGATTGGCTATGGATTCGATTCCCACTAAAGGAAATTGAAATACGTAATATTTTTATTTTCTAGCTCTGGTTACGAGGCAATGTGCGGCATTGAGTTCCGCCCGTCAACACGCAATGGGCCCCTCAAAGTTGGGGGAAAATAGGAAAATGTCTTAATGGGAACGGAGAAGCTTAAAATTAGGTTCCTAGGTTTCCTGTGCCTACCCTGCTATGTGCGTGATACGGTGTGAAGCTAAAAAAATAAATATATTAAATAATAACATACTACTAATAACTTCAAAATAGAAAACTAAAACTAGTTTTCGTGACATATAAAAATGGAGCATCCAATCTGTGAATAGGGTCAATAACCACAAAAAACACTATCATTTCAAAGACACCAAACGACGAACTGAAAGTAAAACAAAAAATTCAAATTGTTAGAAGTGATAAATGATCGATGGAATTTCTTACGGTTTGTATAAAAAAGTGCTAATTTGACTAAACATAAGGTTAACGACGTTTGATGGTACAGGTGCCCCGGGGCCCTGTTTGGGATCATCCGCATTTAAATTTTTCGGTGAATAGCAAATTGATACTTAATATTTGTAGTTTAGAGATGAATGTTGCTCAATTCAAACATTTCATAACTGTTATGTATCCATATGTAGATGTGAACTTTGAATATTAAATATGACTAACACAACATTTCCTAATTAAATAGGAATAGGTATTTATTAATAGTCAGGAATTGTTTTCAAATATAACTTAAAATTTTTGTGACTAATATATTTTTTTTACACAGTACTTTGGCGGGGCTAACCAGATATAAATTACATTTTGCTCATTAAAGGTTACTGTGTAAATGAGTTACAGTTTTTAATAAGTAAAAAATAATAAAGATCACAAAATATATCTTTGTGATAACAATGTAAGCATATGGATTTATTATGTGACTTTTTAAGAATTTTAACTAAACTCACAACTATTACATTGAATTAGATGTGCGCCGTACTACGTCTACCACAAAACCTTTAATAATAATACTAAAATGAAATTAAAAAAAATCATAGACAATAAAATCTTCAAGTACTTGAAATATCACAATAAGTCCAAATTAAAAAAAAAACATATATAGCTAATAAAATTTCAAGTACTTGAACTATATCTTGAACAATAACTCCAAGCTTGAAATAATATATCTATCGAGTACTATAAATAAGGCGGCGCGGTCATTGCCACTGACCTTGCGAGAGCCTAAGGCATAGAACCCATTACAATAACTAGACAAGTAATAATTGCATAACTTGATTATTGTACGGCCTGTATTATTTCAATAACCCTACTGTACTGTTAAATTGAATGCAGGCTGATGGTATTTAGTTTTTTTAATCATTTTAATTTTGTAAATAACTTAAGGAATATTTATTTATATCATTAAATAGAATAAAATAATTTTAATAAAAAAAAAACTACTTCAAACAGTACACTAAAAATTAAAAAATATATGTACTTACTTAACACAAAGTAATACGTATTTTATTTTGTTAGGCGAAAACATTATATAAATATTTTTAAATTTTAATTAATTTATAGAATACAACGTAGAAACAAAAAAATAAATACTGAACTACAGAATTTTATAACATATTACATATTAGTTCCTTTATATTTAAGATAACTAGTCTAAATATAATAAAACTTATCATGTAAATATATTAATATAATCGACGCAAAATAAAAACGAAAAACACTTGAAGTTCGAGAGACCATTCAACATAAATAATTGAACAATGGCGTTGAAAAACAGTTCTCAAGACAAGTAATAACGGTCCTAGTTACGAGTATTTACTGAATCATTGTTTTCAACGTAATTTAGTAACTTTAATTAAAACAGATTCATTAATTTCAAATATCATTGATACTTCCTTATAAAATTTTATTAATTAATATGTGTAATATTTAATAAATATAACTCCACTTTGCTATTAAAATCTTACTAAAT
>DWQW01006943.1:0-15625 GCA_018249695.1 Heliconius erato demophoon | reverse complement strand
AATATTAGGATCGCCAATGTCGCTAAAAGTGTGTGAAAAAAGAAAGAGGATCTATATTATCTACTATTAGATTTATATTTTCACCATTGTATGGCTGACTCCCGCTCATCTCAATAACTTATACCTTTAGTTATTTAATTTGTTTCCTTCTGATAAAAAGACGAAGTGTGGTGTTCGAGTTCTGCTACTCAAAACAAATACTTAAAAGTTTTGGTCGGTGTTACCTTGCTATATGCGGGATATAGCGTAAGGCTAAAAAAATGACTTTGCGACAAAACTCGAATGATTCACTAAATTCTCCATTATTACTCTACAAGAATATAAAAGAAAAAACATTTATATAATAATATTTTTTATATAAAATTGAATGCTTCATTTTTTTCTAAGCACAGTCACAAAAACCTACTGATATTGGGGGCCGCAACTTTTTAAAAATCATAAGCATCGTACTGTTGTGTTGTATGTGTGTTGTGGTGGTATAAACTGTAAGAGGGAACCTTTTTAAAAGATCTGTAAATTGCTTTTGTTTATCATTTATGTGTTGTACAGCAGAGTGTTAAGTTACGCCACCCAAACACACGCAATGCGTCGAGTATTAAGAAGAAAGTGGAAAACGGATTGTTTTAACACTAAACTCTCTCCGCCCACCCTGCGAAATGACAAGTACTGCAGGGGTTAGAAAAAATGTGAAGTAAATATAATCTCCTTATATAATCCTTTTTGGCATTTTCTTTATCACACACAAGGGAATCGAACATTTTTCTATAAATATATGCCAAATCTCTCGTGGAATTCAAATGCATAACCGAACTATATAAGGCATACATTCTAATATAGCGCTAGAAATACGATAGCGTAGAGATCCATATTTTAGAAAAAATATTAAAACTGCAGTACATTTTAAAAGAGTATATCCCTAGGAAATTATAATGTTGAGACTAAGTAAAATACGCGTTCAGTCCCTGTGAAAATTTGTTAACGGCGCGGCGTAGCGTAAGGTAGGAATAAAAAGATGATTGTCGTGGATTCGAATCTAATTGAAATATTAATTATTTGGAGCAGACAGAATGTAGTGTTAAACGCTCAGTTACTCACGCAATACCCAATTTTCATGTTGAATGGCGAAAGTCAACGGCGCTTTTTGCCTTCTTACGAGAGCGAGGAACCTGCAATCGCCACGTTTACAGGGACACGCTGTGCCGCTGCGCCACAACAGCTTCAATTAATAAATGACGATAATTATAGTACTCAATTATGTCATTTCAATATTGTCTTATAATACTTTAACAAATGAGTCTTTCCTAGTTTTATTTTCGTTAAAACAAGAAATACATAAGTAAGTAAACATAGACGCGCACAGTCACCTAGATTACAGGTTGCATGCTCCCTGACAAAGGAGAGGAAGGCTTTTCTATGTCACTCACTCATTCTACGCACGAACGATCTGAAATAATAGAGTGGAGGGGTTGTAGGGCAATTGGGTGAAGTACTTTAGTTTAAATATGTGATGGGTGACCGCTTTCTTGTGAACGATTTTGTTATTGTCGTTACTTTGGTAATTTAATTTTGAAATCTTATTTTCATAATATTGTATTGAGTTCACGTCTGTATGTCTGTTATTAAACCAAGAACTTTTCGCTTTCAGTGGCAAAATAAAATGCACAACTTATTAAGTCACAAAAATATACTATTTTAGCTTTACAGTGTATATAGCAATTCCGCATGTAACATCGTAAGCGTAGGAAACTAGGAAACCTAATAGTGGAAATCAAAACCACAATAGCGTGACAGATAATAGCGTTTACAGACTGCTATTATGCCGTGTTTTATAAACATTTTTCCTAAAAGTATTTAAATCATTGTATATAAAAAAATAAATAATTCAAAGTAAAACTCAATATATATTTTTTTCACGATCAAAACTAAGTAAGGACGCTGTATCCCACATATTGCACTGTAGATTGAGAAAATCTCCTATTTTCCTTCTAAGGAATGAATTGATTTGCGTAACTCAACGCCGCGTTATCTATTTGTTACAAGAGAGAGCGAATGAAAATAATTCATCCCACGATTGTGATTCGAACCCACAATCGTTGCGTACACAATATAATTTCCACAGAACAAAAAAAAACTTTGTAACAAATTCAACAGATTTATAGCATACGTTTCCTCTGACTGATCGAAAACTAAATATAAAGACATCTCAAGTATCGAGCCGGACTATCGAATGCCAAATTGGCTTTCGTCCAGTCACTAGTCAGTGCCACTGTAGTGCTGTCAAAATATTAGATAACTGTTTTAAATGAAACTTTCAATTCATTTTCACAGGTTAAATCGCGTTTATTTTGATTTTAACTATATTTCGGAAATCCTGACGGAGTCCGAGGTCAAATATATCAATACGATTAGAAAATTTTATTTAAAATCCCGAACGTTAATTATGTTATTTTGTATAAGTTACAATTTATAATCTATCTTTTCTATTCAAAGAAACTGAAGTATGATTATTATTACTTCTTACTTTTTCTTCGTTTCATTCTGTATCATAATGCCACGGTTGTTGATTGAAGGTAGCGCGAATCACAGGGTTGAGTACCGCCACTCAATGTCTCGAATTAGGCAGTGCGTGGGGAACGGCGTGTTTTAACTTTTGATACAGAGATGATGATATAGATGAGTTGATACAGAGTAAAGTTAAAAAATATATATTTCAATCGTGGCGCAGCGGCACGAGGTGTGACTGTAAAATCGGCTGGTTGTGGGTTCGATCCACACTCGAATATTTACTTAAATTTATATTTCCATTTTTTCGCTCTGGTGTCGAGGTTAAGCGCGGCGTAGAGTTCTGCCACTCAACACGCAATGCCTCTAGAATTCGGCAGAAAGTGGGGAACGGAGTGTCTTAACACTAGATTCTCTCTGCCTACCCTGCTGTGTGCGATACAACGTGAAGTTGATTTAATTTTAATTTTTATATAAATTTGGGTACATCACTATTGTCTGCGCTTATCATTCTCACATTGAGCCATTCTGTGTTAAAAATGATACAAATATCCGAAGGTATCCTTAGGATTAACAATAAATTGATACATGAGAACTTTGCTTCTCTTACTTATGTACCTATTTGATGTACGAGTATATTACATTTCTTTATTTTATTTTAGTTGTATACAGCATATAACAAGCAGAGGGAAGCTAGTCTTAAAATATTTCACTGCCAATTTTCAAGATACTGCGTGTTGAGTAGCGCAAATCAACGCCGCCCTTTGTCTATCAGTGCGGGGAAATAAAAATAATAAATATATAAACATTTCTCTGAGTTGAGATCCAACGCACAACGGTAGGTAGCGTTTACAGACGCTGTCATCACAACGGCCTCAACTGCAACTTCATTTAACTGCTAAAACTTGTTAAATATATCTCATCTTATTTAGCTTCACGCTGTATCCCACGCGGTAGGCAGAGAAAACTTAAGAACCTAGTGTTAAGACACTCTGTTCTCTTTAAGACATTTCCATTCCGTACTTTCCGCAGAATTGTGTGTTGAGTGGCTGAGCTCAACGACGCGTTTTTTGAATCGTTACCAGAATGAGGAAATGAAAATATTAAATATTTCATTTCGTCGAGTGGAAATCGAACCTACAACCTGTCGTGTTTACGGCCGCACGCTTGGGTGCCTGCGCCACAAATGGAATCATTATGACTGGAAATATATTTCATACGAAGAATCCACGAACCAAGTGTTCAACATTATCTATAGCTATATAGAGATATAAAGTTGTCCCGTTACTGAATGACTGACACCCAACGCAGAGACTAATTTACTAGCCTTAGGAAACTCTACAAACAACCATACAACGTGACATTGACGAAGTGATTAGTGCATCACTGGCACGCTCGGGACGTCATAAACTAAGAACAGAACAGTAGACTTAGGAAGTTGAAATTTGGCATGTGAGTCGGTTGGGAAGTTTAGGGGAGCACTGAAAGACGAACTCCCGCAACTCCTGCGGGAACGGGAAATTAGGGGACCGGATTTTCCATTTTACGTTATATAAAGTCCTCACAAACAAATCTGTAGGCAACAACTATTTTCAACATACACTTTTTACTAAATGAAGAATAAAAATTTATCACAAACATTTCACTTTGTACAAACAAAACGTTAAACAACATGTTACGTCACAATATCACCTAAAATATTCACGATTTTTTTGCCGTAAACTTTACTTCAATGGCCAATGTTTGGGAACTGTACTGCATATTTCCATCGAGAGTATTTACGGAACAAAATACGGAACTATTTGACCTTTTAATACGGGCTTTGTGCTTGCAACAAACTGTTAAAGGTATGTTTCAATTGATTAAAACAATTACACCTTCAATTTTCAACTTTTTTCGATTAACATAACTAAACTTTCAGTACGATTATCAAATATGTTTTAGATATTTGTCTTTTTTAGGTTCACGCAATCCCGAATGTAGCAGGATCAAAGAGTGAATCTAGTGCTTAGACACTGCATGTGTTCGAGACATTGCATTTTATTTTGTTACCAGCGCGAGGAAAGTATTAAATAAATTTATTCTTCAATATGAAATTTATCGGTTTTCATCGTAGATGAGTATAAAGGACCTAGGCTGGCTCCTCCGCTTTCACTACTTAATGCCGCATTTTGTTTTACCAATTTAAGCTATGGGATGCTAGTTAAATCCTGTGTTGTTGACTCTGATAGAGTAACCGTGGCTTTAGGCTTCCCCATGAATATACAATGTTTTAAAAATGGAACGGAAAGTGAAATTTAGCACTGTGTCTCCTCTGCCTACCCTATAATATATATGTGGGTAACACGTCAAAAAACATTGTTATTATAACTAGAAACATAAATTTAATCACCTAAAAAATTTATAACTTCGAATGAGAAGAGTGAACACCGGAGTGACTGATCAATTGGTATTCAGTTTCTATAAATATTTCAATTTAAAAACAGTTCATGTTTTACCTTATATTATTTGAACTTTAATCTTCAACATTTCCTGTTATATTTGGCCATTTTCAAAGTAAATAAAGGTTCTTATAGAAGTAAAGTAATTTCTGCGTACAATATACACATCTGGGTACCCCGTAATAAAGGATTTCGTTAGCTCCAACGCGTATTGCTTCTAATTTGTTTGGTTAATAATATTCTGTTTACTAAAAGGCGACTCGGGACCTTCGGGCCTCGTCAAATCCTCTCTTAGTCCGCCCGAACTCCCTTAGCTATCCATCTATGTGATAAATTTTATTTAATTAGATCTTTGATTTTCATGATTAATATAAATTTTAAATGAAACTTTTTACCCAAATTAATAGCGTATATGGTGTTATACATTTTTGGAATCCCGAAGTTTCAAACACTTTGCAATAATCCGTGCTCAAGAGTTAGTGCGTAAGAGTACAGAGGTGAAGGTGGAAAGGTCGGGTCAGGTGTGTTTTGTGTCATCTTCAGTGCGGCGTCGAGTTCCATCATTTAACACTCAATGTCTCTCGAAATTAAATCTCCTATTTATGAATCCCTTTCAACATCGAGATCATTCTTGAGATATCGTTTTTAGACACAGATTATTAAAACTTGGGTGGCGAAACTCAACGCCACGCTATGTCTACCAGAGCTAACAAATAAAAATTTAATATAATCATTTCACCAAGCGGGAATCAAACCCACAATTATCATTTACAGTCAGACCCTGCTCCACTGCGCCACGACGGCCTCATATTTATTCACAGTGTACATAAACCGCTGACATAAAGGCTTCCTTAGAAATTCAACAGCGTTCATTAAATATAACCACGTATGCGTGAGTTGTACTTTACCTTTAGTTTAGTTTAATGTATATGTTAGCTATAATTCGAAAGTTTATTCGTGTTTCTATTTCCGGTTTAGTTTAAATATTATTAGCTTCAATGTTTTTAGTTATTAAGAATTTATTTTTTTTACTTTTTTATGTCTTTCACGCTGTATCTCGCATGTATCAAGGTAGAGCCTGATGTTGAGACTGCATATTGAGTAACGGAACTCAAGACGGCATGGACTTTTTACCATCGTGTTATTGTTACACGCTGATCTACATAATCAGAAAGAAAAAAATATTCATTGTTAAAATTCCCCGAGCGGTAATCGAATCTACAACCGTCGCGATCACATCCAATCTCTATAAATACACTTTCATATGCATACGTATGTAAAAGTAACATTGACTTTCAATATTGAAATTAAGCACTAAATATCTAGAATTTTAAAAGATTTATTTTATTGTTTTAAGTTATTACTTACTTCATGTAGGTAAACAAAATAAAGATATATACGAGTAAGTTAAGTCGACGAGAAAAACTTTGTAAATACCTCTTTACTTTACTTTGTACTTATTAAAGGAGCCACGAGGTTGGTTGCGGCATTCACTCCGGGTACCGCCTTCTATCTCACTTCGGTTAACAACAATAGAAAATATTATTTCAGGAGATGGGAGGAATTAAATATTTTTATTTATTCGTTCTAGTAACAAAACAATGTGCAGCGTTATTTCCTCAGCAATGTCTGGAAAATTAAGTGGAGGGTAAGGAACGAAGTGTCTTAACGCTAGGCTCCTTCTGCCTTGAACCTCCTTTTTTTAGTATCTAACGTTATACCTAAGTAGAATAAAACTATAACCTGTAAGGAACTATTATTTACATTGATAGTTTATTTAATATGTGTTATTTATATATTTCAATATCGTAATTTATTTATTTATCATTTATATACAAACATACATTTAATTGAATTTATATATTTTATAGTGTATTATTTTGTTTATATGAAAGAGCTCGCTGCCGTCGACCAACCCGGTGAGGTGTTCTAACATTTTCGCCTACCCTCTTGTGGACGGCATATTTTACATATAACAGTCGATGCTTGCCACTCGATGCGCTTTATATACGTTCCATTGTTTTCTCGGTTATTTGTTAATATTATTGTAATTTTTGTGTTCTGTTTTATATATATGTCTGTGGTTGACTTTTGTATAAGCTGTGTCGTGATTTACTATTTGTGTTCAAACTATATGTACTCTAAAGTGGTGTTGAATATCCTCAGTGTAAACTGTGAGTAGACATTTTATTATTCATCATCAACACTACAAACCTATATTTCAATAATATCAAAACAACTCCTGGATATGTGTCAATAATCGTTCTGTAACATGTACGTGTAAGTAAGTGCACTTCGTTTTGACACCAGTTATGGACGTTTATAGTCAGTTCTGTTATTGGCTGTTATTATACTATATACTTACATGTTGACCTCTTGTCAGTTCTCTTGTAAATATGTAAATAATATTTCTATTTTTATATTAGTTTCACGCTGTATCCCGCGTATAAGAGGTTAGGTGGAGGGAATCTAGTGTTAAGACACTCGGTTTTCCACGCACCGCTCAATTGTGGTCGCTACGTATAAAAATAAATATAAAACTATAAATAAAACTTTCTAAATGGTTATTAACATTAAAATACGATCAGACGGAAGACCTCTTGGGCACATAAGTGGAGTATTGTTGAATGATTGATACTACTGCAGTCATTATCGTTATAAAATTGTATTGTTATACAATAAAATTTTAAATAAATAAATGTTATATATTATTGATATTCGAGACATAACGTGGTAAGTGGCGAAACTCAACGTCGCGCTTCGTCATTTTTTTCTTTTCTTTATAGCTTCACGCTGTATCTCGCACATAGCACAGCAGAAAGAGGAAACCTGGAAACCCTGTTGTGTGTGGGATACAGCGTGAAGCTGTTTTTTTTCATCGTGTATGTTATTAGTGGAGAACAAAATGTTATTATATTTAGTTCTTTGATGGTCTAAATAACTAACAGTTCCTACCATACTACGCAGGAGACAACGTGAAACTAAAGAAATGTCCAGTCTCTCTGTCAAACTTGTTACGACAAAGTTGTTTCAGAATATATATGTATATGTATATATATAGTATTCCCTTGGGTTCGTTCCTCGCCAAGTATTATTGACGGATGTTAGTGAACTTATCGAGTCAAAACTTTATAGCTTGTTGTTGTTTTAAAATATGTCGTATCTATTGAAATTCTTTGAAAAATAAATATTTATATCCATTTCATATACACTAGATGTATGGAGTCGCAATGTGTGACTGTAAACGCGTCTGATTGTGGGTTCAACCCCCACTCGACAAAATTAAATATTTATTTAAATTTATATTTTCATTTTTTCGCTCTGATGTCGAGGCAAAGCGTGACGTTGAGATCCACTCAACAAGCAATGCCTTCAGAATTCGGTGGAAAGTGGAGAACAGAGTGTCTTAACACTAGGTTCCCTATGCCCTGCCTTACTCTACAGTGTGCGGGATACAGCTTGACGCTGATATCATTTGGTAGACTTGATAATGAAAAGAACTGTCTGGTAAAAAACGGAAGCATACAGAAATTATTCTGCCATGCACACACACACTACGTGTATTATATTTATATCCATTTTTACACATACACATAATTAAACGCTGCAAAAAGCGCGTCGGTTCTGCTCGCATCTGAAGCATTGACTTTAATGAACCCTTAGAGTAATTATTATTGTAAACAATCAATAGACTAGTAAAAATTAAAGATGTAACCTCTTATCTATACATATAAATAACTGAGCTTCTTCAAGCGCATAGTTATTTACTCGAAACTACGAGTAAAAAATAACCAAAAAAAAAATTGATTGTTCGATTTCTTTTTCGTTTGTCTGTCTGTCTGCCTGTCCTGGCTAATATACAGTATAGCTGAACAGAATTTTATAAGATTATCACTGAAAGTTAGAGAAAGTTGTGGAGGAACATATAGAAGTATGAATCCTATGAAGTGTTATATTAAAAATGTATATATTTATATATATAATTTTTTAATATAACACTTCATGGAATTCGTACCCGCAATAATTATGGTTTAATAGGATAAATTGTAATTTGCTTTAATATCAAACTTTATGAATTGAACGCCTTTATTTGAGTACCAATTTTGTGTAGAAGTGGTCGGTAAATCAAAAACCGCATCTAAGCCACTGCAGGCAAACTGCCCAGTCCGCAGCGTGTATGAATAAAGGCTTTTATGTATTAAGCTATTGTCCTTAATATGAATTATTACTTATCTGTATAAATTGTATGTATTGAGGCACAGCGTTTAATTGTTGGGTGTGGGTTGTGGGTTCTATTTCCATCCGAGGGAATGTATTAATTTCATTTTCTCGTTCTACAACAAGATGCATTACTACACAAGTGGCGTTGGCGTTTAATAACAACGGGTAGTGAATGGAAAAATTATAAAGTTTCATAAAGCTCTAAATAATGAAGATTTGAGAGGTCTTAATTAAGAATAAATATATAAAAAAAAATAAAATGTGAACATAAATATGTTATGTGTCACTCTAGAATTCCTACGTTAGTTGATCATTAGCTTTAAAAAAACGAATACAAGTAACGAGGGAATCTAATGTTAAGACGCTTCGCTCCCAATTTTCCTCTGAATTCTGGAGACATTGCGTGTTGAGTGGCGGAACTCAACGCCGCGCTTTGCCTTGATATCAGAGAGAAGCTACAAAAATATAGGATTTACAATTACATTTTGTGCCGCTGCGCCACGACGGGCCTCAACAAATAAATTTATATGAATTCATATATTTTTATATAAAAAAGAACATAGCGACATAAAAAATGCTAAAAAAACAAACGAGGCGAGCCATCTGTGAACAAACACGCGGATTTTATAACAGCTGTAAAGTAGGATAGCGCTGGTTACTGTAAATATGTTTTGTTTGCCTTTTTTTTTAATAAAATATTTTAGAGGTATGTATTATCTGTGCTTTTATCGCTTGAATCATTTTAAAAATATATTTATTCTTGAAATAGTAGTTACAAATAAAAAAGGCCAGTAGTGGCGCAGGGGCACAAAGTGTGACTGCAAAATCGGCTGGTTGTGGGTTCGATCCCCACTCGAATATTTACTTAAATTTATATTTCCATTTTTTCGCTCTGGTGTCGAGGTTAAGCGCGGCGTAGAGTTCTGCCACTCAACACGCAATGCCTCCAGAATTCGGCAGAAAGTGGGGAACGGAGTGTCTTTACACTAGGTTCTCTCTGTCTACCCTGTTCTCCACGGACCGCCTAATCTAAGGAGTCATTGCGTGTTGAGTGGCAGAACATTGCGCTGCGCTTAGTCTTGTTAGAACAAGGATATATCAAATAATTTTAATATAATCACTACCTCGAGTGGTGATCGATTATCGCACAGGCAACTGTCGCGTTTCCATTCTGACACTGTCCCACTTTGCCACGATAGAAAATACCCACGAGTATCGTATATGAAAAGTATAACAAAGACAAATTTCACAATCAAAGCAAAAAAGTAAAGTAAATTAATCTCAAAAAATATACAAAATAAGTACAGTAAAAAAATCAGCGAAAGTCATATTAAGTGGTGCAATTACTCAAGCCCTTATAATACGTTACTGTCGTCAGCTTGTTATATGAAAATTTGTATGAGACGTGGAAAGTATTCCCATCATCTTGCTTTGGTAAATCTGTTTTTTTAAGATTTAGTCACGTTTCTTGCCGCATATCACGATTGGCAGAGGGAACCTAGTGATAAGACACTCCGTTACCCAAGTACTGCCTAATTTTTCGAGACATTGCGTATTGAGTAGCGGAATTTAATGTCGCTCTTTGTCTCCTTACCAGAGCAGGGGATGAAAATAATTAATTCCAAGTTTGAATCGAAACTCACAACCGTCTTGTATTATATATAGCCAGACGCTGTACCACTGCGCCACGACGGATCAAATGTAGATCCATAGAAAACTTTTACCTATATTAAAGATAGCAGCTGCATTGTTTAATTTTATTTAATATCTTGAGTACATTAACAAATGTAATCTCGTATAGAGAAATATACCCATAAATGACAAAAGGAAAATACAAAATTGTGTTTTATTCACAATTTTCGAGACATTGAGTGACTGTAAACGCTGTGTCTGGTTGTAGGTTCGATCCTCACTCATATATATATATATATACTTATGGTCCGTACCTTTTGTTATTTTTACATTTCTTTTAATACTTTTTTTTCTGTAGATATTACCTAAAACTAGACTTATGTTATTACATACATATATTTCTATATTTATACAATATCTGCTTAAGACAGCCCAGTTATTCATTTCAGTTGCCACTTACTAACTTAATCTAACACTATAATCTAAATCTACACGCATAAAAATAAACATTATAAATAAATTTAACTTCATCGTCGTATTATAATAGAAGATACTATGAACATAAAATTTAATGTCTATTAACATTAACTGTTACTATTAACATAATATTTGATGATTCCTTGACCATAAAAACCCAAAAAAGCAAAGAAAGCTAAAGAAACCTCTTCAAATCCCTGGACCACAATTTAAACGACCAAAAATATTTTCTCATCAACGTTTTTCTCAATGACACCCTCTGGACGTGACTTAATTAGACCTAAGCTGGACATTTTCAGTATCGCCGTAAATTCGGACTTTAGCCGCAGCATTGGTTATTTCCCTGAGGGTTTTGTGACTTTTGCGAAAAAATTTATTTTACTGAAGGTTCGAGGGTGTTGTTTAACTTAAAACTTAATTTATACTAAACACAATCCGATATTTGAAGCTCTATGGTAAACTATTGGTTTGAATTGAATAAGACGTTTTTTGTTAAATAGTCCATTTATAGAGGACGGTTTGGTAAATCGACTATACAACAAAAAAAGCCTTATTGAATTCAAGAACAAAAAAATGTCTTCGGAGGATATATTATTCGCATTAGCCTTGTCGATGCAACCCGTTGTGCTTGCTGTTATAGTTATAATAATACTTAAAATGCGTTATATGAAACTCTTAATTGTTTTAATTTTTATCTCTCTTCTGGAGCAGAGCGAGGAAACGAAAATGTTAAAGGAACGGGAATCGAATCCACAACCTGTCACGATTACAGTCGTCTCGTTTGTGCTTCTGTGCCACGACGAATAGTTTACAACGTCTTGAGAGTTTTATAAAAATGATTCTTTAGAGATAGTAACGGCAAAAGTTATAATAACCGTATATAAATATCATTGTGGAGAAAGTCGAAATTAGTGGTGTAAACAAGGCGCGGGTTCAATTCTGTTTTATGCAAGTGAAGTTTCGAGATCCAACAAACATTTGCACTAGTGTGTAAAATGTACGTAATGCCAACATAGCACTACCCTCCTTTGTGAGATTTTTATTTATCTTCACGCTGTATCCCATATACACCCAACAGGATACATGCAGGAACCTAGTGTCAATAGCACTATTATCAGTCATTTTTTTTTGGCGAGATCCAACGTCACGCTTTGTCTTGTCATCAAGACTATATGAGTTAAAGGATAAGGATAATAAGTAAAATAGATACAGATATAGAGAGAAGCGAATTGCTAAGTTCCATAAAGACATTCGAGTTTTTAACTAACACAACACAATAGCGGGTTCAACTCCTGCTACATTAACATTTTTTTGTATAAATTTTCAATGTCTCTACCAAAAATATAGCTAAATAAATATTGGCTGTTATATTATTATGAAAATAATTTGTTTTCATATAAAATAATTATGCTAATCATGCGTAATGTAAGCTGTTATAATTAATATTTAATCCCCAATAATCAAATATTATTGCAGTATATTCCTGTGAAAGCTTACTGTTAATTTGTTAAATATGTTGATGATGTAAATTACATTATTATTATTTGCAAATCGTGGTTAAATTTTTTATATTTAAAGCGTTATTCGATACCTAGGACCGTATTTATAAATCGTAAAAGAGCTATTTACAAATACGATTTAGAAAGAAAAATACTTTTTTTTAGAAAAAAACCCTCTCTCTTGGGAACTCTGACTACTAAACAGTGCGTTTTTACTACGTCGTCGTTCTCGCCAAGTCAAAATTCTAATACGCTGGTTAAAACTTATTTATGTTGTTGGCGAATATTATTAGAATTTCACACCGATTTTTTATCAAGCGATTAATATGTATATATATTAATACTGAGCGAATACGGGGAACCCGAAAGCGAGCGGGATAACGTTAGGTTTTTGTTCAACATTTTATATAATGCAAAAGTCGCATCGAATTGAAAATTCAAACCTATATCTTTACTATAACATTATTAAATTGGATAGTTTCATGATTGAACGCGCAAATCTCAGGAAGTACAGATTAAGTTATTTTTTTTTTTTTGTGTTGGAAATTCCATTTATTAATGAAAAAAATATATTAAAAGATAGTAATCATATATTTTTGTATTTTAAACGTATAAACATTGTATTCATATATACCGGATACGATAGCACTATAGTTTTCAACTTTGTGTCGATAGCTTGCCGTCCTACTTCTATTAACTCATGGGTGTTTTATTCTACCAGCTTTGTTGGTTCATATAGTCTCAGGTTGCACAAGGTTCCAAGTTCATTTCTCGATATTTCTATATAAATATACCAAATTGATGTGAGTTAAGCGTTAACTAACATTTCTGAGAGTAGAGTCAGAAAAAAATTCTTGGCGTAAACGCTACTCACAATTAATCGAGAATTAACTACTAAAATTAACTAAAAAAAATCTTACATAGGTCTCTTTATACTAAGTATAGTAAATTTCAAACGTGTTGTTCGTCGAATATGTATATTGGCATGGTTTCAGGCGGCCACATTGCGCCTATTGGTATTGAAGAGAAATTGACTTTGGAAAAGCGTTACTGAGTTAGATTTTAGGCAGCATTGGTATACTCGTATATTCTAATACTGTTATAAATATAAATTGAAAACTACTAATTTTTAAATGAAAATACGACGGGAAGTGGGGAACGGAAGTGTCTTAACACTAGGTTCCCTTGTTCTCTCTTTCTACCCTTCTATGTGCAAGATACAGCGTGAAACTAAAATAAACAAAAAAAATAAAACAAGCTTTATAGATGAAAATTAATATAATTTATTTCATTTTCACCTCTATACTCTCATATAACTCATACTCTACAAACTAATGTTTATTCACACATAACGTTCAAGTTCTAAACGTCCAGAAAGCTCATATTATAACTAGATTCGAAAGCTTAATTACAGTACACGGACAGTTGCGACAGCTTTATTAACTCCGTGCACTCTGAACTGCGACGCCGTACAACTTCACCATATTGTTGAAGGTTTAATCTTTGTTTACATTTTTAAGTTAAAAAGCTGTAAATAATTTTTGATAATTAAATGTTTATATGTATAGCTGCTTAGAACAAACTGCGGCGTTGAGTTCTGCAGCTCAATGCATAAAAGGGATGGATTTTAGACATTTTTTTCAAATTATGTTAGACTTTAAGGGGTCTCTAAAGTTGCGTAAAAATAAGCTATTAGACAGTTTTTATTATTTTTATTCAATATATTTTTAATATGCTCTTTAATACGCTTTGGGCTCACAATTGGTATAGAAAATTGAAATTTTCTCGATGTCATGGAGTACATCAGCGAAGATTTTACTTTCTGTTTTTTTTTAGTTTTTCAACAGCAACTCATGCGCCAGATGTAGTATCACGTCTTCTATAATGGGTTACAATTAGAAGTTCCCTCTGAACTCTCTGGACTACGGTAAAAATGAGAAGAATAGCTTTTTATGTGCCGATCATGGTTTGATCTCTGCCCAATCTCATATTCTTGTATAAGAAATAATCTAACCCACCTGCCGATACGATAGTAGGAACGCTCATATATTGTATATAGTATTTCTATTACGTGAAGTAGACTTGAAAAAAATATCTTTTTTTTATATAAAATATATTATCTTGAGTGCTGTCACAGGCCTCGTCTGCTTGTGATAAACTGTGATATGCGATGTGTGATGTCACATTTCATTATATAGCTATATTTTGATATAGTCAAAATATTTTACTATAATTTTTGATGCCGTCTTTGTATTGTAGGTAGGTTCAAATCCCACTCGGGAGAACAAATTATTTTCATTCTCTAAAGAATATGAGTAGATTGACCACTTTGCTGTATAAACACAAATAATACGGTTAAAGTTTAGTCTAAATATCTCAATAAATAACAAAGCGCGGCGTTGAATTCCAAGTGCAATGTCCCGAAAATAAGGCGGAAAGTGGGAAACAGAGTAGCTTAACACTAGGTTCCCTCTCCCTATCCCAAAATTGTAAATCGTATTATTAATACGATTACTCTAACAATAAAAAATACGTAATTAACATTCGCTTCCACTGCCCAAGCTCCTCTGCCTAGATGCAAAAAGCCTCTGACACCGGATTTCAAATTACAAACACTATCAAATTAATCAAGCAGAAGTCAGTATAAAATATTTTTATAGCTTCACGCTCTATCCCGCCCAGGTTCTCTATCCCGGCACAGGGAACCTAGTAACAATTATTGTTACTTTCATACTTCCCTACCATTTCATACATAAATATAATAATCTCAAGTATAGATTTATTTATTCCCAAACAGAATTCATCAATCATGGAATTTGTCTCCTGACAACGACATAATGTGTTTACATATCG
>DWQW01006942.1:0-15626 GCA_018249695.1 Heliconius erato demophoon | reverse complement strand
CAAATTAAGAAATAATCAATATTTCTACTTTATCTATATCGATGAAATAAAAATAGACCAGAGATCGATAGTCGATCAACACTTATTGTTTCCTAGATGTGCTCCAATGATTCGAATCTTTCAGATTGATTGAAACCTGAAATCTCTTACGTTCAATATGTTTCTTACAATGGCTGTAATTTTCATTCGAACCAAATAAACTTGTCGGTTTCTGGTAATTTTTCACGAGTATAATGTTTACCTGAAAACAGATATTTTTACATAAAAGTAAAATACTATACTAAAAGGTTTTTAAAATACATTTTTTTTTTTTATGATAAACATTGTATTATAACATACTATCGACCTTGCATGCTTAAAGGTATTGTAAGTGCGGCGGTTGTGGGTTCGATTCCCACTGGGGAGAATGAATTATTATGTATGATTATTTTAATCTATTCGTTCTGGTACCAAGGCTAAGCACGTCATTGAGTTCTGCCACTTAACAAGCAATATCTTAAAAATTCGGTGGAAAGCGGGGAAAGTAGTGTCTTAACACTAAATATCTACTGTCTACTCTGTCGTAAGCGTAACATGGTGAAATTGAAAAAAAGTTATTATGTTATAGCTAAACTATACACATTTTACATAAATTGTAGCCTTTATATTTTGACAAAAACCACAAGCTAAATACTTTTGTGAAGTTTTATCTAAAACCGTTTAGTAGATTTTGCATGCAATTGGAACAAACATTCATATTCATCTATACAGACTTTAACATTATTAATTGAAAATTCTTATATCGAATATCGAGTTAAACACCTTAATTTATAAAAAAATATTGAAACTTATATATATAAGATATATGTTTTTCTTAACCTTTTCCATATCCATTTCACATAATAAGATTACACGCACTCTATAAAAAGTGGTAAAAGATAAATTGCCTACATCAAAGCGAGGGTAAGTACTTAAGTATCTGAAGGGTTGTAGGGAAGATCGCATTGTTCGTTTTCCGCCCTACTGACTCGGTCTAACTAATAAACTAACCTTAGAATTTTGTATTGGAAATGATATCAAAAGAAAAATGGTTTAAAACTCTTTTGCAGTAATTAAATGGTATTTTTTGAAAGTATGAGCCATAAAATAATCGCTATTATAGTAATAATATTTTATTCTACTATTTAAAAATATAAAATCGACTTCACGCTGTCTCCCGCACGCAGCACGGTAGGCAAAGGGAACCTATTGTCAAGACACTCCTTCCCCCACTTTTCGCTGAATTCTGTAGATATTCTACTATCAAAAAATTGAAAAAAACTATACTTATATAAACTTCACTTAAAAGTTATTTTTTTAATTTTTACGTCAAATAATGAAATCCTGAGCTTAAATCACAGACGGCTTTAATAGCTGTGGGGAAAGCTTCAGGTTTTTCAACGAGTTGAAGTCTTTAGGCTTTACTTAATCCATTTGTTCGATTTCAAATCCTAACTGAAATGTAAAACTGAATGACAGAGCGTAGGTAATAAATCAAAAGTATTATTTATTACCTACGTATTCTATTATAATTTTCTCCACAGCTACTTTGTTTAAATAATGTGAAAATTATAGTATAATGTTTTGGGTATTGATTTTTAAATAAACAAGTAAATTTTTTGAAGTATCTCCATTTATTAATATAAGTTTTTTTTAGCTTTACGTCGTATCTCGTACATAGTAGGGTAGAGAGAAGAACCTGAAAATCTAGTGATACGACACTACGTTCCCATTAAGACACTTTCGTTTCCACTTTTCTCCGAATTTTGGAGACATTACGTGTTAGCGGAATTCAACGCCGCTGTTTGCCTCGTTGCCCAGAGCAAAGGAAAGAAAATATTAAATATTTTTAATCAAGCTCACAATCTGTTGGGTTTACAGTCGCACGGAGGTACGCCTGTACCATAATATATGTATCATATATCTGATATTATTATGTTACAAAATTAAACCAAAGCGAATTTATTATAAAGAAAGTAGAAAAAAAATATTAAAACAAATAACAATAATAAAAAGATGCAGAATTTTCTTAAAATGCTTAAGGAAAATATATTTTTTATTTCCAATAAAATGATATATTGAAAGAAACTAATTCTTTTTTTTGTTACCACTTCCACTGTATTTACTGTTCTGAGTTCGCATCCACTCAATTGGAACAAACGATTGGGTAATTGGGTTACACGATATAGATACATATATATTGTTCATCCTGTTTCGGTCTGTCTGTTTCTTTTATTCTTCCTGTTTTACTATAAATTTATTGTGTAGAAGTTTGATTAGATTTAATGTTAGTTAGTAAAGGAAAAAAAATATTGAGTTAAGTTAATTCAGCGCAGAAGCCCAAGCATGTGACTGTAGACGCGGCGGTTGTGAATTCGATTTCCATTCAGGATATTAAATGATTAATATTTTCATTTCTTCGCACTGGTGAAGCAAAGCGTGGTGTTGTGTTCTGCCAACACGCAATGCCTCCAGAATTCGGCGGAAAATGGTGAACGTAATGTCTTTATATTCTTACTCTGTATGTACACATATACCAGCACAATTTTATTTAAAGACTTCAAAATAAATTAAAGATAAGAAACCGGTTAAGTGTGAGTCGGGTTTCCGTACCAGTTATAGTATTGTGGCTCAAAGGCAAGACAATTTATGAAAGTTTACAAACTTAAATGTATTTACTCATTTTGTATGAAATGAGCTACAGATATAAGTGTGTAATAGTTTTTTTTTATGAAATACTTTAAAAAATTACTTTTTCGGATTTTTTCCTTTATTTGTATTTTACATTCTTACTAAGTGCCAAATTTCATGACTGTAGGACCACGGGATCCCATGGGTCCCTATAGGTTTTGATTACGCGACAAATTTCACACAAAATATAGTTACAACAATGCACAAACTCTCGTATCTTTTTATTGCGTTGACTAGAAGCTTCATTTTTTTTGTGCTTTAAGGGACCTTCAACTTGAATATTTGATATTAATTACAGCTTAAAACCTCCTCGCGATCTCAAAACGATCCTATACGGGTTTCGTTTTCACTTTTTCAAGTGCGAAACCTTAAAAAGATTATAATATCGTTATAACCAGATCACGGTCTCTATCAAAGCTTAAACATCAATAATTTCATACACACATATACATACTCGTAATATAGTAGTAAGTATTATGACCAATGGAAACGTTACACAGAAACATAAATGTTATTGTCTGGAAACAAACAAAACATCTATTTCGGTCGAATATATTCGTCAATATATCTGAACGCTCTATTTTCTACTGGTATTCGTACCGATGTACCCCGTTTTATGTTCCCCAGTAAACACAGACATTCGTCTTTCGTACGAAATAACACGTAAAGTGGATTGTTAGAGAATTGGTCTCGATAAGGATTGAATAATTGCTTTCCAAAATGATTTGGTGGGTTTCTTGGTTGTTTTACTCTTTTGGTTGTAGCGGTTTCGGTTTAGTATTTGAAATTTACGTCGAGATCGTCGTGGTTTGGGGATGCAAGAGTGACTGTAACGCAAAGGTTGTGGGTTCGATACCCACTTGGAGATATTTTTTTTTGGCTTCACGCTATATCCCGCACACAGCAAGGTAGGCAAATGGAACCTAGTGTTAAAACACTCCATTTCCCACTTTCCGGCGAGTTCTGGGGTTCTGCAGGCACTGCGTGTTAAGTGGCGGACGACTGGCTTCTTTATTATTTCTTACTAGCGGCTCGCCCACGGCTTCGCCCGCTTAAAATACATGATTATTGATTTAATAAGCAGAATTGATTGACAACTATAATATAATAATGACTTCTAATATGATTTTTTCACGACATTATCGTGAAAGAATTTTTGATTGTTTTTAATAAAAAAATACGACCATTGTTGATATTTAATATTTATAAAATATACATAAAGCTAATTATTTATTACACGTGTATATTTTTGTAACTTTATGTTCTTTTTACCTATATAATATACTCTGTTAAATGTGCTGATGTCAGTGAATAATTTAATTTACTCATTCAAAAACAGTCTTAAATGTTAAATTATTGATTTAAAGGATTCATAATATTCTTTGTAAAATAACTGTAATAATTGCATTTTAACTCCTGTACAGTTTTTAAATTAGTTACATATATTATACGAACGAACCAACCAAAAAATCTTTGTATTTACTTGATATTTCTTTCAAGATCGTTCTTTATCTCTGTGTTGAATTAATTACGACTTCTTTCAAATGACGATAACTTTTTTTTAATGAACCGATTTTGATGAACTAAACTTTAGTAGTTAAGTTGAGTTAAAACAAAGCAATTGGTGAAATTTTCAAGTAAATCGGTTCAGTACTTTCAGAGAAAAATGTGGACAAAAATATGTCGGCAGACAGACAGACAGACAGACAAAAAATTCAAAAAAAAACTTTTTGCTTTCTATTATTCTTTTTAAGTGTGTCTATATCCATTTCAGTCAAAATTACTAAATGTACAGACTAAATATTTTTACTGTCTTATTATATATAGAGATTAATGTTTTTTTTCATTTTTTTCCTCTGGTACCAAGCTAAAAAAACGCGGCGTTGAGTTCCGCCACTCAGCACACAATACGTCAAAAAATCAGCGTAAAGAGGAGAACGGATAGAGCGTAAAGCTTATTAATTAATATTATTATAACTTAAACTTCAACAACATTATTTTGGATAAATAATATTTAAAATATTCATCAAAACCACGTGACCTATTTACCTAGAACAGGTCAGCTCTACGTTATCTAATCTTAGATGTCACGGTAAAGGGTCTCAACGGATGGATAAATGTCAAATCAGTTCGTCCCTGATATACATGTTTTGGAATCAAATGAGGTGAGAGGGCAATATGGAGAATCTTAGAAACTGTTGCTGTGATGCAGTATATAGTATGTGGTTGTTTTAAGTATTTTTTTTACAAAGTATTTTTTGTTTTACTTTAAAAGAAAATACCAATACTTATTTATAATTTTTTTTTATCCTACAATCGTCCCAACATTTATCTAATTAAACAATTTGATTTCTATTCTCTAAACTTTCTATTAGAATTGGGTTTAATTAACAAACGGAAGCAAATTAGATTTTATACACAAGAAAGTTGTAAGGGTACTTAATTGAAAACGATTTAGAACTGAAAACTAAATCCATCTAGGTTAGTCGTGGCGTGGGGGACACAAGCGGGTGACTGTAAAAGCGTCGGGTTATGGGTTCGATTCCCACTCGAATATCTAAATAAAGTATTTAATATTTTCATTTTTTTGTTCTGGGCTCGAAGTAAAAACACAGCGTTACAGGGTACAGTTCCGCCTCTCAACATGTAAAGCCTTCAGAATTCGGCAGAAAGTAAGAAGTTGAGTGTCTTAACACTAAGCTCTCCTAAAAATAGAAAAAAAAACCAAATCAATTAATAAAATGTTTCGTATTCACTTTTACGATGCCGATTTGCATGAATCTCATATAATCCTACTTCTGACAGCTATAACTTCGTTTCATATATAGCTGATGACGCAATTCGTTTTGGACAATATTTTATTAGTTAATATAAAGCTATCTTTCTATTTCAAAATTGCTTTTATTCAACATCTTAAGGCTTTGATGTCGTCGTGATATTTATAATTTATTTTTATTTATTTTTTTCAAATGTATACTTCAGAGAAAGCTGAGACAGAAAGGCAATACATAATGAGTAGCGAAAAAACAGCGCCTTCTTCAGGAGGCTATAGGCTATATAACATTACAGTGGAAGTCTTACTTAGCCTTAAATAACAAAATATCAAAATAAGTAACGCCATCGAATTTCTTTAAGCGCGTGCGTTGCATGTGTGTGTATGATTAAAATATTTAATTTTATTACTCCTAATAAAAAGTCATCGACAACATATATCTATCTCTGATAAATACTTATTTATTTAGAAAAACTAAGCAATGAGACATTTTGTGACAAAAAATAGTTGAAAATAGTAAGGGGATATTTCATCGACTTTTATTTTACATGGATATTGAAACTTACGAGTGAAATTTACTTCATCATAATTTGGACGTATACTTTTCGAGAAAATGTAAAATTAAAGCGAACGAAAGCCTAGGCTAGAGTCCCGCGAGGGGCGCCCTTGCCGCCGATTACGTTCAATCATACAGCCACGTAGTATTCATGATTGATTATATCTATTTGTTGGCAAATGCAGTATAATAAAAGTTTTATAGGTATGGGGGCGAAGCCGCCAGTGGGCCACTAGTCTAATAATAAACAAAGTTTTAAGTACAATAAAATAAATAATCAAATCAGCTTCCCGCACACAGCAGGGTAGGCAGAGGGAACCTAATATAAGACACTCCGTTCCCCACTTTCAGCCGAATTCTGGAGGCATTGCGTGTTAAATGGCAGAACTCAACACCGCGCTTTGCCTCGACACCAGAACGAAGAAATGGAAATATAAATTTAGTAAATATTTGATCTCCTCCTTGAGAGGGGATAGAACCCACAACCAGTCGGTTTTACAGTCACACTTTGAGCCGCTGCGCCACGACTGGCCTTTAAGTACAATGTTGCCAAAATTTCTACGAAAAACCATAATTCTAATTGGTCTGCATAATATATAATATACAACGCTATATAGTTCTTAATTTATATAGTAGCAATTAAGGTAATGGGTAGTAAAAGTTTTGTGACATATTTTACAATTTGCTTAATATGTTTCTGAGGGATGTGTCTATGTAAGTGCGCTCCCCTTGTTTTCTAGTCATACAGAGTTTTAGCCATGACTTTTCCTATAATCTATTGTTATAGATTAGACCGTCGTGGTACAGTGGCACAAGCGTGTGACTGTAATCGCGACGGTTTTGGGTTGGATTCCCACTCGGTGGAATGTATTTTTGCGGAACCGAGTCTTATACACTAGGTTCCCTCTGCCTACCCCGCTTAAGACCGGATACATCTAAACAAAAACTGAAACTTAATAATTACCTTATTTTTGTTGCCTCTAAGTTTACCTGTAAAAGATTAGTAGTGTATAAAAGACGACCTCTTTGTATTCTATATCTTTGCGCAATTTTTTTTTTCAAATTTGTTTTTTTTCCTTGTAAAATCCATTATAAACAATAAAAAACTTCATCTTTCTATCTATCTAATTTTTATTTTCAAATATTTTTTTAATAATATCCTTCTGTCAAATGATTATCATAAAGTATTGTTTGAATTGGTGGTAATACATAAGGATTTTAACCAATTAAATTTAAATAAAATTTTTATTTAACAGATACATTTTTATTTAACAAAAAAAAACACTTATTTTGTTTCGTTTGAATTCTTTTATCATTTCATCTTATAAAAGCCCTTATAAAAATTTATGCAATAAGCAACATACAAAAAAAAATAACTAAATAAAAAAAATATGAAAAATTTTGAAAATAACATTTCCCAAGAAGAATTTAATAAACAGACTAACTTAGGTCGTTAAGTCTCATCACTGTAATATATTCATGCTCTAAGTTCCAGATAAGCTGACTGAAGATATGAGGAGGATGTGTCAGCATCTTACTTTGTGTTAAACGTGATATTTACCAGATTTTTCATTTAAAATTGAATATTTCCAGAAAATGTTTCTTCTCGTCAAATATAACGTTATAAAGAAGATTAATGATATAAGTACCTGAGATGAACTTTTGATATCGCGTTATTCTACTTTTATTCCTTGTTTTTTAAAATGATTTACTTCAGCTAATTCTTAAATAAATATTTTAGTTTCAACTTTGTTATTTTCTATTAAATGTTAAAAGGAATAAATTTAAAATGTTATTTTCAACGTTGAACGGATTTAAGCTTGTCATATAGTTCCTCCTCACAAGCTTGTTTGCTATTTCGCATGAAAAGTTGCACCCGACTGCAATGCAAGGCAAAGGTTATGTTTGAGTATCTTGTATGTAAGAATAATAATTATTAGAAACTATAACAATATTTTTAAACTAAAAAATAAACAATTAAATCAGCTTCACGCTGTATCCTGCACACAGCCACAGATCCCCGTGCCACGACTGGCCTCTATATGTATATTAAAGATATTCAATTAGATTTCTTTTGAGTCAGCCGTGGCGCATTGGTACAAGCGTGTGACTGTAAACGCAACGATCGTAAGTTCGATTCGCACTCGGAATAATAAAATATTATTTATTAATATTTGAATTTTCTACGTCATGACGGTCTCAAATAAGCTTTTCGTTCATATATTTGTTCCTATGAACTCTTAGAGATTAGCCTTTTGGCTCTAATGTTATATATTATATTCTGTAAATACTTGTTCAGATTACTTTTAAGACTTTTTCGATTTTATTTATTTAGTGTCATATAAAGTATTGTCATTTTTCAAAACTTTATTTTGTAAATTGGTTAATAAAAGATTAACTTTTTGATTTTTTTCCTTAGTTGCGTGGTGAGCACTAAGAAAAGCCTCTTTTTTTAGAAAATTGTAAAAAAATTTTAATCATTGGAAGCTTTTAACATAAAAATATATTTAATATCTACCTAAAAACATTTTAACAGCGCGTATTACAAAAATACATTATATTACAAGGAAGTACGCTCAGAACCAATTCTTATACGCTTTTTACAACTTATTTATGTATGTAAAAGTCTCCTTTCAGAGATGCTAACAACATAAATAAACTATAATAACATAAATAACTAAATAGCTATAAATAAATAATAATTTCGACGTCGCTTCATGAGAACGTATGGCTTTGCGGTCAGAGCGCTTGGACGGTTTCCAAGAGGCGCGGGTTCAAATCCAGGTTTTACGTTCAAATTTTTATACATTCTCTTAATAAGTATTTAACATTATTTTGACAACAATCGTTAAATAATTATGGTATCAGATCGGGTTAATCAGCTTCATGCTGTATCTTGCAAACAGGGTAGGCAGAGGGAGTCTAGTGTAAAGACACTACGTTCGGGTACAGAAATATATTTTTTTATAAGATAATCTATATTGAGGCCAGTCGTGGCGCAAGGGCACAAAGTGTGACTGTAAAATCGACTGGTTGTGGGTTCGATCCCCACTCGAGGAAATGATATATTTATTTACATTTATATTGGCTATTTATCGCGCACAAGCGCCGCGGCTGGGAGACAGAGTGTCTTAAGGTTCTCTTTGCCTACCGTGCTGTGTGCGGGATACAACGTGCAGCTGAATAAGATAAAATAATTATCTCGTTAGAGGTGATCAAACCCATTACCATCACCAGATTTCATTAGGTGGTGTTTAACTTTTATTGTATAATATCTTTTTATAATTTTTTAAATATAAATTGTTAAATAATATTTAAACTCTTTCAAGTTCAACGAAATCGGCCGAATATTTTATTTTTGCTCAGAAATTAGTTTTGTTTTGACCCCTTTTCACTTTTACGGAATCTTTCTCAAAGGTCCTATTGTTTGAAAATTTTATATAAACGCTAAATATTACAAAAGAGTATTTATAAGTATATCTATTTCGTGTTTTTAAAGCTTAGCTTATTTCCTTCTTTATGATATAAATTATTTCTATTATCATTTAATATTGTCATTCCCCCGCTTTCGTAATGAGACAAAGCGTGGCGTTAAGTTCCGCCACACACCGAAAATATGGAACGGAAGTGTCTTGATGAGAACGGAGTGTCCTAACACTAGGTTCCTAGGTTCCTTCTGTCTAACCGGCTATTTGAAGTATATAGCGTGAAGCTAAAAGAAACCATAATAGGAGTTACGAGATGCCTATCAGATATGAAAACATGATGTTCGTACAAGTAATATGTATAAAAAACAACTTTATTACAGAAATTAATAATATTATAATTAAAAATTAAGTATTGCAGATTTCTTACAGACAATGGTGACTTGTTTAATAAATTTATTATTTACTTTTAATAAGAATTTTAAGTTGCCAAGTTAAAATGGACTACGGAATCTCTTAACATTAGGTTCCATCTGTCCACCCTGCTGTGTGCGGGATACAGCGTGAAAATGATTCGTGAACTAAACTATGAAGTGATATAATCCCTTACTGAATACTGAATGAAACATCTCGTTCTTATAGTAGTAGTAGTAGTAGTAGTGTCGTATAGCACCCAGTAAAACTGATTTATTTATGCTTGAACACACCGCAAGAACGTGGTCGCTACACTAGCGATACATACATGTAGTACAAGTATGTTATATATTTATATTGAAATTATTAGTAATATTTTAGAGTCACTATGTTTTATGTTGTTACTGTTCAAGATGTTGAGGCCAGTCGTGGCGCAGAGGCACAAAGTGTGACGCGACTGGTTTTGGGTTCGATCTCCACTCGAGAAAATATATTTTTTTTTAAATTGATGTTTTCATTTCTTAGCTCTAGTGTTGATTCAAAGCGCGACGCGACGTTGAGTTTCGTCATTCAACACGCTATGTTTCGAGAATTCGGCGGAAAGTGGGGAACGGAGTGTCTTAACACTAGGTTCCTTCTGCCTACCCTGCGGTGTGCGGGATACTGATTTAATTTGTTTTATTTGGGTATAGAACCCACATTCGGCTGCGCTTACGAGCGTGTGCCCCTGCACCATGACTGAGAATAGTATCCCGCACACAGCAGGGTAGGCAGAGGGAACCTAGTGTTAAGACACTCCGTTTCCCACTTTCTGCGGAATTCTGAAAGCATTGCGTGTTGAGTGGCACAACTCAACGCCGCGCTTAACCTCGACACCAGAGCGAAGAAAATGGAAATATAAATTTAAGTAAATATTTCATCTCCTCGAGTGGGGATCGAACCCACAACCAGTCGGTTTTGCAGTCACACCTCGTGCCACTGCGCCACGACTGGCCTCAAATCCTAGGCCTAGTCGTTTAATATTATAAAATTACTGTAGAAGAAATAATTTAGATCAAAAGCTGTAACTTCCGAATTTTACTAAAATAAAAAAATATTCTCTAATCCGTATAAAAATTTATATAACTAACGAACTAAGTAGTCGTAGGTTTTTATCGCATCTTAAAAGAATTTTTCCTCGCGAGAGAATTTTAAAACTCTTTTAGCCATTATCGACATTGCTTCACTGGATCTAAGAGGTGCCAAAGCAAAAGTGGGTCGAAAGCTCTTTCTAATTTTGAATTTCTCTATCCAGAGGTTATTCTGTCTGTTAGATTAACACCACTCAGATCGATATCGATATACATTTTTTTATATTTTCATTGAAAATCCAAAATCTCTTGTTTTTCTAACTCAAGAGATTTTGTATTTTTCCACAAAAGGTATAAGGGCTATTATTGTATGTCAAAATTTGTGATATTTTCTCGCATACCTATGAGTGACTTAGCGAGAATTGTCAAATGTTGACACTTCAATACTAATATTTGAGCTTATGTTGGTTTTTATTTTAATATGTAATATTTATTTACAATATAACATTTGAATGAAGTATTTGTGAATATAAGCTTCACGCTGTATCCAGCATATACCAAGGTAGCCAGAGGGAACCTGGGAACCTAGTGTTAAGACACTCCTGTGTAACTTAAACACTTCCGGTGTTTCGTTTGGAGGCATTGCTTGTTGTGTGGCGGAACATAATGCCCGATTTGAGAATATTAATTATTATAAATAATTATTTCACGTGGTAAGTTAAGGAGAGCTACATCGAATTTAGTTTACTGTTTAGAAACAGTTAATAGTTGATTTTTTTTATAGACGCCTATAATCCGAAAAAAATAATCACTCCTTTTCACTTTTCTTTTATTACAAATACTAAATTCTTCGCGAAAATTCCATTTATTCTCGAATATACAACAATAGCAATATCTATGGCGCCAGCGCCATTATTACCCCATGACCCAGAAAGCGTTGAACAGCGTGTGACCGTAAGCACGACAGTTTGTGGGTTCGATTCCCACTCGATGAAATGAAATATTTAATATTTTCATTTCCTCGCTCTGGTAATGAGGCATAGCGCGGCGTTGAGTTACACCACTTAATTCGCAATGCCTCAAGAATTCGGTGGAAAGTGAGAAGCGGAGTGTCTTAACACTAGACTCCCTCTGCCTACCTTGCAGCATGCGGAATACAGCGTGGAACTGAAAAAAAAAAACAATCTTATAGCAGTACTTAAAGTATAGCTAAACTTTTTTTATGAAATTAAAATGATCTCCAAGATCAAGTACGCCGGAGGGTGAACTTCCGCTGAATAAGAAACTTTCTTTTCGATGTCAAATATCGCGATATTAAAGCAGTTTCCTGTTCCAGTGTCGATTTCCTCTTCATACAGTAAAGAATGGCTAAATAATATGTAATATTTCTACATTATAAGGTTTATTATATTATGTTACGTTGGAATTATTTTCATGTTTATCAAGAAATTTATCCTTAATATCGAATTAAATATATCCTTAATATGGTCCTGGATTCAATTTCTTATTTTTTTTAGGGAAATTCTTAAATACATTTATATACAAGTACCCAGTATACTTGATTTAAAAGATTTAAGCACTGTGTAAAATGAAGAATACTATAATTTATTCTATACTAAGTTTAAAGTTCGCTAAATAGAATAAAAATACAATAAAAAAAATCATTTATAAAGTATATACTTTGCTTTTTGTACCTGCATATAAGAGTTAATAAGATCTAATGTAAGGACACTCCGCCTTCCCCTGAATTCGATACGTCGTGTTATAAGAAACGGAACTCAACGACGCGCTATGTCTTTCCAGAACAGGCAAATCTCCCGATCGAGAATTGTACCCACAACATATTATTAGACATCGTGCACCGGCGCCACGACAAGGCTTACTTGCTTAAATAAATACATTTCCCTTATGTAGCAGGAAACAGACAGAGAGAACCTAGTGTTAAAACACTCTTTTTCCCCCACTTTCCTCATAATTTAAATATTTCAGATATAAATATGTACAATAAGTTTAAGAAGAATTAAAAATATCTTTAATTCGAGCTCAGCTTCCATCACCATGATAGTTGAATCTGATCGCTCTACGTTTCCACAATTTATTCCCATTTCTTCGTATTCATTCTCTTTTGCTTTGTAAATATTCTTCCACAGTAAATAAATCTTTGTATTCTATCTTATATTCTTATGTAAAGATAGAAAAGGCTTACACTAACACAAACTGAAATTTCAGCACTTCTGCGGCTTTTCTGTTTTACAAAGCTTTCTGTATTCTAGTGCTACGGTTTTTGGTAAAAAATTAGATTAGATAAAATATTTTACTTTATTTTCGAGACGATGTAGGGTATGTAATTATTTTGTTGTTTCGCGCTGTTTCACAGGGAAAGCAGAGATTTAAGACACTCCATTAACCAATTTTCGAGACATTTCGTCTTAAGTGACGAAAATCAACGCCGCGATTTGTCCTTATAAAACCAGAGCAAAGCAAAAAGAAATAATTCTCTCCTCCGACTGAGAATCGAACGTACAACCATCACGTCACAACTACCTACAACAATACACCTTTACCTTATATACATAGAACAGCATTAATAAAAAGCTACTCTTAATAATTAACCTATACAGACTTTACACGCGTTGGCGCATTTAGCAATTTTTGTGTGAAATATAAAGGTTTTGAAATTCCTGTAAAAAAAATTCTCTAACAAAGAACTTCGTCTGCTGTACGTAGAAACTTGAATATTTTATTTATATTTCTCGGTCGACCTGGAAGCTAATTGGGTGGATATCTTTTTCTCTCGCGCTAACACATTCTCTTATTAATATTCATAAGACATTTTTCTGGGGCATTGTAAAGTTGAATTATTTCTCATATTTGTGAATTAAATTTGTCAGTAAATATGTTTTTATTATATTTTTTAAGATGATATGTTTTTATTATTAATAAATCAGCTTCACGCTGTATCCTGCACCCAGCAGGGTAGGCAGAGGGAACCTAATGTTAAGACATTCCGTTCCCCGCTTTCTGCCGAATTCTGGAGGCATTGCATCTTGAGTGGGAGAGCTCAACGCCGCGCTTTGTCTCGACACCAGAGCGAATAAATGGAAATATAAATTTAAGTAAATATTTCATCTCCTCGAGTGGGGATCGAACCCACAACCAGTCGGCTTTACAGTCACACTTTGTACCGCTGCGCCACGACTGGCCTCTTATTATATTTTTTAAGAAATATTCTTTTCTTTTAATGGAATATATATATATATACAAATTAATATTTCCATTTCTTCGCTCACAGCAGGGAAGGCAGAGGGAACCTAGTGTTAAGACACTTCGTTCCCCACTCTGCAGGGTTCTGGAGGCATTGCTTGTTGAGTGGCAGAACTCAACACCGCGCTTTGCCTAGACACCAGAGCGAATAAAATAGAAATATTAAGCGACTGGTGAAAATTCAATATGGAAAAGATCAATATTACTAATAGTACTTGAGTCTTGAGCTTATTTTACATTCAGAAGAAATCTTGACTAAGAAGGTCTTGAATGAGGTCAAACAAGTGTTTCTTATCTGCTGTTAGGGACTACCGTCTAACGAGTTGTGGCAACTTGATATTCGCCTTTATATTTGAAGCGGCTATAATTAAATTCTCTTGCATTTTTACTATGATTTTTAGTTACCGTTAACTACAATTACACTATAATTTCTATTTTTTTGATAAAAAAATATTAGTAGTTTTTTTCTCATTAATTAACTTACTTAAGTATTTAATCAACTACAATAAATAGATATTCTAAGATAAGATGGAAATAAAAAAAGTCATGGATTTCATGATTTTTCAAAGTTCTTTTCAGCTTCATATGCTAAGTTTACAAATAAGCTAGACATATTTAAATTAACTAATGCTGTCCTCTGAAAATAAAATTGAGGCCGTAGCTACGTCTAAATGTAAGAGCGAAGGTTGTGAGTTTGATTTCCTCTCAGGAAACTAAATTATTTCTATTTTCTCACTCTGGTAAGAAGAGAAAACGCAACGTTGAGTTTCACCATGCAACATATCCAGAATTTGCAAGGAAAATGGGGAACTTCCTCTACCTTCCTATATCCGGAATACAAAGAGGCTAATAAAAAAAAATAATTCTAAATATATAACTGAATTTATCATATATATCATAAACTCTATGGAACTTTATATAAGCTTTTAAGAAACCACCCGCGGTAAGTTTTGAAAGGACAAAGCTAGAATGTGTACGAATAAAACAAACACGAAAGTAACAAACAATGGCGTTAAGCAATACAAGAACGCTATCTCCACCGTTTTCCAACGGGGTGGCGTAATTCATTTAATTATAACACTTATTTACATAGAATTAAGATTCTAATTTGAATTGTTTAAGTTTAATATATTTTCTTTTTAAGTTTAAGAGAGAAAGCAGGACTGACAGTAACATTTATATTTGAAGCTTGTTTATTCCAACCTTTTTCCAACTTCACCTTGTATCCCGCGTATTGCTATATCTGGGGTTACCTATTTTAGGGAAGGTGGAAGGAACCTACGGGGCCGTTCAAGTATTATGTAAGCACTGTAGGGGGGCGGGGGATTTTGGGTTTGCTTATTTTTGACGTTTTCAATGAAATATTTGTAAGAGGATTGCTTATTTTTGATGACATAGGAAAGGGGGGGGGGGGG
>DWQW01006941.1:0-15627 GCA_018249695.1 Heliconius erato demophoon | reverse complement strand
AAATCCAGCTTGTTCTGGCGCAATTTCCCTTGACAAGTAGGACTTCAAACGCTCATTTAGAATATGTAGCAATATTTTGCTTGCATGTGATATAAGTGCAATAAGACGGTAATTGCCACATTTTTTTGCAGAACCCTTTTTATGTAAAGGAGTAAGAATTGTGTGAGTCCATTCGGTTGGCCATACTCCTGTCTGCCATATCTTGTTACATATTGTATGAAAAATTCGAGTACCATATTCACCTAAGGCTTTGATAGTTCCGATGGGTATTCCATCTCTTCCTGCAGCCTTTTCATCCTTGAGGTGTTTGATGGCAGCCTTTACTTCAGACAAAAGTATATCTGGCTCTAACTCTCCTTTATGAGGTTTTGTTGGTGAAAAATTGCGCGATTGTTGGTCCTGGAATAGGGACTGACAATAAGTTTTCCATGACTCTGAGATCTTATCAAGTTCAGTAACTATTTTGCCATCATTATCTTCAATAGCCCAAGATTTAGGAGACAGGGATTTGGTGATGAAACGAATCTTGCGATATAAATCTTTGGATTCATATTTTACAGCGTGAGTTTCAATTTCATTGCATATGCTATTGAGATAGGTATTGTGATCTCGTCTACAATGCGCTTGAATTTGAGATGATAGTCGATTCAAGTCCTTTACGTCGCAACCTGTGGCTTTCTTTTCACGCCTTTCATCTATTAGAGACAATGTAACATCTGTCATCCAATGTTGCCTTTTGTGCTTGGTCACTGGTGGATTTGAGTCTTCAACAGCGTTTGAGATAAGTTGTTTTGCTTGGTCCCAAAGCGTGTTAATGGTTTCTTCGCGATGTTCTGCGGTAGTCCATTTCTCCCAGTTGTTTTGAACAGATTTCAAGAACTTTCTGGTATCTTGAACTTCTAGTCGCTTCTGTGGTTTCTTGATTCTAACGGCTCTTAACTTTACCCGCAATTTAGACATTAACAGTTGGTGGTCTGATCCACAATCCGCTCCTGGTAAAGTGTGGGTATTTTGGACAGATGTTCTCCATCGCCTCCGTATGAGAATATAATCAATCTGATTACGATGCTTTCCATCAGGAGAAGTCCATGTGTATAATCTTCGGTGATGGTGTTGGAAGCAACTATTTGTAATCGTGAAGTTATTCTCTGAAGCAAATTGGATTAACCGTTCGCCTCTTTCATTACGTTTCCCCAAACCAAAGTTACCTACACAGTCACCAAGTTGGCCAGATTTAGCTCCAATTTTAGCATTGAAATCACCTAAAATTAACAGTAATTCTCTATTGGGGATTTTGGCGATGGTAGTCTCAAGAGCAGTATAAAAATCGTCTATGACCTCGTCACTGGATGTACTCGTAGGAGCGTAAACTTGGATGAGATTCAGGTTTACAGGAGTTGCTCTGAGTTTTAAACAAATTATACGGTCACTTACAGGTTCGTAACCAATTACACAATTGTTTTGGTGTTTGGAAATGAGGAATGCTACTCCATTACGGCTGGTGCTCTCATTACCAGAGAAATAAACGACATGGCTGTCAGTAAGTATGTGTCCGCTATTCTGCCAATGAGTTTCGCTCAGTCCACAGATGTTCATTCTATTTCTGGTAATTTCTCGTTCTAAGATAGTTAATTTCCCGGGATCGAGAAGGCCTCGAACATTCCATGTGCCTATCTTCTGGTTTGTTCGGAGTTTCATAGTGATTCCAGTATCTAAGTTTCCATGAGGGGCCTGGTTTCCCACTGCCTCGTGGCCGGTAACCAATTTCTCACCGCACGCCCCGGACGCAGTGCGGCGCCGGTTGCTAAGCGGTTCGTATGGCGATCGTGATCTTCTTAAATGTACTTCCATGATGACTTTCTTGGGACAAATAGTGCAGTGGTTTCCCCTTGCCTTCTGCACCAGACATTTTAGGGGTTATTTATACCCCAAGGCCGCTGTAGCCTGTGTGTGTGTGGTTATATCGCCACTGCTCGGTCGCCAGAGCCTCGTCCGTTATCTAGCAGGGAGTACCGCGGCAACTCGAAGCTGCCGCCACTAGCTATTCATATGAATAGCCAGTGCGAGCAGGTGAGGTTGACAATTGGGTTCGGAAAGATGTTAGGTCCGTTCTCCCCCTTACCCCCCCCCCTTTATAGTAACACTTTGTGCCTAAAACAAAAATATTGTGTATAATATAAATATATCTTCTGAGTAACATTCGAACCTATAACTATAGAAAGTAATTAACTACGTTTTAACTACACCACAGTAGTCCTAATTTGGCGTTGAGTCTAACATACTCGTAAATATATTTTTGCTAGTTCTAAGTTTCGTAATAAGGTTCCCTGCTCAAATATTATTTTATAGGCTTAATTGAATAGACTTAAGGACATGTTCACACTAATGGTTCTAATATATGTTTAGTTTTTTTTAAGAATAGCAAATTTAAATTTTATAGTAGTGTAGGTAAAGGGAACTTAGGAACCTAGTAGTATAACACTCCGGTCCCATTAGGACCGGGCCTAATTATTCGGAATTTTCGAGCAATTGCGTATTGAGTTACGGAACTGCACGACGCGTGTTGCCTTGATACCATAGTGAGGTAATGTAAATATGAAATATTTCATGTCCTCGAGTGAGAATCGAACCCACAACCGTCACATATACAGTCACACCCTTGGCCTGACTGGCCTGGCCCATTATTTAATAACTCATTTTTTTTAATTAATCATTTCGATAATAATAATTGTAGTTAGAACTACCCTCCTTGAATTTTGCCACTCAACGAGCAATGCCTATAGAACTCGGCGGAAAATGCATAACAGAGGTGTGTTATTGGAAGGGAAATGTTTCAACACTAGGTCCCCTCTGCTTACCCTGCTATATACGGAACATAGTGTGAAGCCAAAAAAAATCCTGAAATTAGTGCGTTTAAGCAAACAAACTCTTTCGCTTTATAATATTACTAATATTATAGAATTTTGGGAATATAGATGTAAAAATAAAGTATACACATAGTAGTTTTTACATTTCTAAAGTGTTGTTCCACACTTAAGAAAGATAAACACTTTTTAAAACATATAAACATTTTAACGTAGCGGGATTTGAACCCGCTCCTCTTGGAAATCTTCCAACCGTATTGGACTAAAATAATCTAAATATATTAGTACATTTGAATGGTACAAGTAAAGTCAACGTATAATTATGCAAAATTTCTGTATAAAAATGTGTGAATGAGAGTGATCTCGATGCATTTCTCGTTGCTTTTTTATTCTATTGTTCTTATTTTTTGCCTTCGTTTTAGGTCATAGTGAAACTGATCTAGTTAGTACTAGGTCATCTCTTGCTACACATGTATAATGCATGTATGTTTATTAGGACGTTGTAGTATAGTTGCTGAGTATTACTGTAGATAGTTGTAGGTTCATATTATATTAATAGAAAAAAATCAAATTATTTTTTTTATACAATTTTACGAAATGTTTAGATTTTAGACTAATTACAATTTAATTTTTAATTTTTAATATACTAAATATAGTGATGAAAAAATGTTTTATCATTTTTATCCACTGGTATGTGAATAAGCTATACATTTTAAATTAATTTCTTGGATTCCTTAAAAATTAATTTAATGTTAATTTCTTGGATTCCTTAAAAATTAATTTAATGTTAATTTCTTGGATTCCTTAAAAATTAAAACATTATATTATCCAAATAAAAAACACCGAATATTCAAATTCTGGAGACATTGAGGGTAAGTGACGAAACTTAACGCAGCGCTTTATCTCGTTACCGGAGCGGAAATATTAACATCTTAAAATTGGGATTCGAACCTGCAGCGTTTACGATCAAGCGCTTGTGCTCCTGTGCTCAGAAGAGCGTAAAAACTTAAAAAATACATATAAAAATAATGGGCCACTCGTGGCGCAGCGGCACGAGGTGTGACTTTAAAACCGACTGGTTGTGGGTTCGATCCCCACTCGAGGAGATGAAATATTTACTTAAATTTGTATTTCCATTTCTTCGCTCTGGTCTCGAGGCAAAGCGCGGCGTTGAGTTCTGCCACTCAACACGGAATGCCTCCAGAATTTAGCAGAAAGTGGGGAACAGAGTGTCTTAACAGTAGGTTCCTTCGGCCTACCCTACTGTGTGCGGGATACAGCGTGAAGCTGATTTATTTATTTATTTGATTTTTATAAAAATAATAACTTTAAGCACCAGTTCCTTAAAAGCTCTTATGCTCCAAATATATCTACACAATTGCGAAACTAATAGTCACATATTATTATGTCTAAAACATACATACATTGAGCACTAACCTTTATATGGAGTGAAAAGCAACTGGTTGGAAAGGAAAGCGCTTTGGTTAGTCAACGTTGACAGGTTAAGACTTTAAGATTAATAGATCACTTTGAGATACGAGGTCGTTCTGGTGCAGTGGAAAAATGTTGGATTGTAAACGTGACGGTTGTGGGTTCGTTTCCATTAGGTGAAATGATAAAAATATTTTTTTTAGTTCTTGTTGTATTTTGTATGTAGGAGAGTATATAAAAGGAACTTTAAGACACTCTGTTCCTAAATTTTTTATTAATTTTTGAGATATTGCATGTAGAGCGGCGTTTTGTTATCAGATTTCTTTCCCGCGACTAGGAATCGAACGTAAAACCGTTTTTTTACAGTAGCTGTCACTGCGCCACGGCAGTTTCAACATTAATTATTTAACATATTTGCGTATTTTTTTTTAAGCCCTGTATACTCAATGTTTTGTAAAAATATCCGTGAGCTTTAAAACTAATAAAAACTTAAAAGAAATGAAGCATTCTATCACGAAATAATATTAACTTGATACTACTAAGTTTTTAAGTTTTAGATCTATAATTATAAGCTAAAGCCGCAGAATTATTAAACCAAATTTGCAATTTAGTAATAGTAGGTAGATACTAGTACGTGCTTTATAATAACAGTTCTAGTACAAATTTCGATAGTTGAAATTGAATGGCGTTGGTGTTTAAGCCACACCCTTCAATATTTTACTGTATATTAATTAGTATGAAATATTGTATTGAGATTACATTAATTAAAAATTGGGACAGAAACTATTAATTAAATTTGTTAATAGAAATCATACTAATATTTTATTTAGAAAACATAAAAAAAATAATAAGTAGCGGGATTTGAACCCGAGCGTTTTGGAAACCGTCCATGCGCTCTGATCAACTAAGCCATACGTTCTCATCGAGCTACGTCGTAAATTGTAATGTGCTTGTTACAACTTATTTTTGTTACAAGCTAATAATACTTATATTATAGTTTATTATAATGAATGTATGTTTGTTTGTTACACTTTCACGTCAAAACAATTTGATAGATTATTATGAAACTTTGTACACATATTCATAGACGGTTTTAAAGGACATATAATATTTTTAATTACAAATATACACTTATTTAAACAAAATAGATTATTTTTTGGCTATAATATAAAAAGAAGTTCAAGTGAGTGATATTATAAAGCTGAGCCAGTAATATTATAAAGCTAAAGAGTTTGTTTGGTTGATCGTGCTAATCTCGAGAAGTACAAATTGAAATTGAAACATTTTTTGTATCGAATACTCCATTTAGCGAAGAAGGCCGTATTTAAAAGCTAGTTAAATATAATATGTTTACATTTTCTTTAACACATAAGTAAATGGATATAATAGAATGAATGGCCGTGACGAATGAAGGTTATGTTCTAAACTATACATTGATTGATGTGCACGCAGTTGTCGTTCTGCACTTGAAGCAAAAAGTCAAATCCGGTCAAATATATAAGACTATTACGTTCGACGATTATTAGATATAACTTGGATACAACATTTTTTTTTGTCAGCTTCACGCTGTATCCCGCACACAGCAGAGTAGGCAAAGGGAACCTCGTGTTAAGACGCTCAGTTCCCTAATAATATTATTTATCTATATTATAAACTGGTTTACAATATTATATGTATTGATTTTGGGGCTATTTTTGATAAAATTCTGTACCTTCACCCGTTAGGAAGAATATAAAAATGTAGAAGGAGAAAGCATTGTATGTTGAGTAGAAAATTGAGAGATCTAACCTACGGCTACCATGATACAGTCAATCGCTACCACATTTTGCCACGACGCGACGGCCTATTTGATATTTTATTTAACGCAATTTTTATGTTTTACAGATGATTATAAGAAAGTGTTAAGTCACTCCAATCTTTACTTTCTGTTAATTTAAAAAAATATTTGACGCCGTTGTGGCGCAGGTACATAAGCGTTGTGCACTCGGAGGAATGAAATATTCAATATTTTCATTTCCAAGCTCTGGTAATGAAGCAAGGAGCGGCGTTGAGTTCCGTCACTCAACACGCAAAGCCTCGAGAATGCAGCAGAAAGTGAGGAAGGGATGTGTCTTAATAGGATCGACGTGTCTAAGCACTATGTTCGCAAGTTACCTCTGTCTACCTTGCTAAGTGCGGGATACAGCGTGAAACTAAAAAAAAATTAAGATAAAACTGACTGCTACTGTGCGTCAAAATTATTAAGATAAAATAAAACTTTAATACGTTTACATTATCTTAGGTAAGACAATCACAAATTATAAACCAAATTCAGGTCAAATTCTTGAACTATTCAGCACAGTTCTGAGACAATCCAACAAACATTTACGAAATTACTAGAAGTAACCAAACTAGACTAACAGCATTCGTTATGCGTGAATAATAAACGTTAATAACCGAAAATTCTAGGCTTAGTTTAGTTAATATTTTAAATAATCGGTAGATCGCTGCTTCCTTTGTTTGTAGCATTTAAAAAGATTGTTTCATTTTTAGCTTTACGCTGTATCCCGCAAAAGGGATAGGGATAGGGATTTTAGTGCTAAGACACTCCGATCTCTGCGCTCAATTTTCGTAACAATAGCTGTAGAGTGATGAGACTCAACGCAAGGAAGTATAATAAAACATTCTATTGTTGGTAAAGAAGAAAATTTTAGTCAAATACTGTGCAACTGCGCCACAACATCATCACACTTAAGAAATGTAAAATCGCGTATTAGCCCATAGGAATTTTCAAAAATTCTCTCTTAGGAACATAGGCGTATCGAGATATATTACCTTTATTTTTGCTCTACTTAACTCACGCAAACCCTAGTTTCGCTAATAAATAGTTTGGCTACAAATTGAAAAGAACAGGTGCAGTCTGTGAAGGCAAGTCAAGGCTTGCCCAACCAAGTGACCATACATAAAATTATAACTGAAATGTAAGTATTATTTAGCTGTGCGAATTTAAAATGACATTAATATATAAAATATAGAATAACTTAGTTTTTTTTAGGGTGTACTTTGAAAGGGCAAAACGGAGACTTATATGATTGTCTCGTTGATTGTCTGTGCAGACTACTTTTTTTAGGAACGCATGAAGGTATCAAGCTGAAATTTATAATATTATATATTAAATATTCAGATCTACTGCCCCTTAGAGCTATAAAAATGTCAAACTTCTAAGCCAACGCAATCAAAACAATCGTTTATGCCGTAGATTTCAGAAAATTATCGAAATTCGCAAGGGAATCAATTCCTTCAGGGTACTTCCAATGAACTCAGAATCTTGAAATTTCATACGAAGCAACGTCTTATTGCACAAATTAAGAAAAGATAGGAAAAAGTGAATAGTCAAAGTATTTCATAAAAAAAAATCATTACAAACTTATAATTGTGCGCGCAACTTAAGTTTATCATTTTAAATTTATACCCGTTGAATCTAGAAATTGGTACGGAATCCTAGGTGTGCGAGTCCGCCTCGCATTTGACTTTTTTTTTTAAATCTAACAGTAAATCATGTTTTGTTAGTTTTAATTTGTCTATTGGAGTTATAAATGTAGGTATACGTTATAATTGCACTGCCAAGGAAACTATTATATCACAATCTAAACTAATATTACAACACGTAAAGCCCTGAAAAATTCGGCGGAAAGTGGGGAATGCAGTGTCTTAACACCTCACCACGTCATCTCTGCTTACCCTGCTCTAAGTGGGATACAGATGAAGCTGATTGATTTGTACTAATTTATTATAAAGTTAACCTTTTATTCTTAAGAAATTGGTTGTTGAAGTTTCTAACTCTTTATTTGTTTTCGTTTGTTCGGTTGAAAGCGCTAAACTCAGAAACTACTGGTTCTATATGAAAAAAATAATTTCAACGTCCAACATACTATGCCTATATCTTATTTCCATTTGGTCAAATCGATACGTGGGCAAAGCCTGTTAGTTTAGCTAGTTCTATTATATATAAAAGTCTTAGAGAGACATGATTAGAACCTGCACTATTCAGGTATCGTTCATACACACATTACACATCTGGCAACGTGACGTTTTTTTACACGACTGCCGACAGTAAAAGTTGTAACTTATATTGCTGGCATCCCTAGAAAAAAAAGAAGTTTTTAAATAAATTACTAAAAAAGCTTATGTAAACAACGTCAACCACCGCGAAAGAAAATTATATTATTAACTTGAATCATATAATTTTCTTTCTTTTATATTATTATTATTATTTTTTACCTTCACGCTATTTCCCTAGCGTGATAGTCAGACAACAAGTAGCGGTAAACGCTATATTATCAACCTCTTTAAGCCTTTCCTTCGCGGGGTTTTTAAGCTTTTTACGTGATCTTTAGTATCTTCGAATATCATTGACACCGTGTTCTCGATGGTCAAGTGAGGTCTCCTCCATCCTCTCTTATCGCTTACTCTTGCTTATCCAATTATTAACTTCTATATAAATATGTAGAAAAACGTACCTATTACCTATATTAATTTTAACCACTGAGTCATACAACAATTTTGTAACAAGCCTAAATATTAAGCATAACAGTAAATAATAAATTTTAACACGTTAATTAAGACAAATTATGTGTTTTGGATACTAACTTGAGTAATGTACGTAAATGTTACAAAATCTAACTATTTATGATTTTATCAAACATGCAATTTACCTTGGCCGGTTTGGAAGTGCCTATTGGCGTAGTAGGATAGACACGTGATGGTTGTGGGTTCGATTTTACTCGATAGATATCACTCTGGCAAAAGTTCCAGAAATCTATTTAATGCTAGGCGGAAAATTTTGTCATGAGAAAAGCTTGATCACTATTTATTATAAAATCATAGAAAAGAAATCATTCTTTTTAGGTTTAAGAAAATTGTCGAGGTTGTAGTGGAGCAGTGTAATAGAGACGGAGTGAAACGCGGTGGCCGTGGGTTCGGCCTGAACTCGGGTGAATGATTTTATTTAACTTATTTAATTTTTCTTAGCTTCTCGCTGCTTCCCGCATATGGCAGGGTAGGTAGAGAAAACTTAGTGTTGAAATCCTTTGTTGAACATTGTTCCCTGCTATGCGGGAAAAGGCGTGAAGCTGCTTTTTTGAGTAGACGATGCGACATCGAATTCAGTCAATGTGCAATATAACAGTTAAAACTGAAAAAGGAGAACAGAGAAACTTAACACTGGATCCAATCTACCCTACCAAATTATTTATTGCGAAATTAAACTATCTACGATTTTATGCAATACAAGATGCAATATTATGCAATACAAGATACAATTTACCTTGACCAGTTTACATATGCATGTGCTTGAAATTACATTTAGGACAATTAAAAAGAAATAGAAACTCTATGATGAAATTATAGCTGTTGTTATAATTATTATAGCTTTAATTGGACTACCAGTTTAAAGCAATTGTTAGAGCCGTCGTCGTGGAGAAATATAACGTGCCTAAGAAATTATACAGTTCGCGAGGCTTAAGGTGAGCTTTGCATTTGTGTGAGTGATTATACAATTAGAGTCAGAAAAAGGAAGTTTATTATTAAAAATCAATAAAAATCCAGCATAAAAAAGATGTATGAATAGTTCTACGCCGAACAATTGCATCTATTTAATTTTTACTTTCATCTGAGTTTCATATATCATTAAGAACAGCGTTGTGTCCACTTTTTTCCTATTTATATTAGCAATGTAAAAACTTAGCAAGTTTTTCCAATCTTGTATAGTGTTAGTGCCAATTTTATCCTTTTCCATTTCATAAATTGAACTCAAAAATTTTATGTGTCCTTGCTATCACTACAAAAGGTGTAGTAGCCGGTTGCCAAAAAGCAGTATAAACTGGCTTAGGCCAAGAAAATGACATTTCACCTACACTATATATGAACACAAACACAAATGCAAAGCTCAGCTTAGATCTTGCAAACTGTACCCACAAAGATTATTGACTTGAAAATCCTTTTTATTCAGCTTCACGCTGTATCCTGCATTTAGCAAGGTGGACAGAGAGAACCAAGTGTTAAGACGTTTGCATGTTGGGTGGGAGAATTGAACCAGAGGGATGAAATTAAAACATGAAATATTTCATTTCCTCGAGCGGGAATCGAACCTACAATTTATTGTGTGCCTGCGATGGAACTATCCTGAAGTGTTTTTAGACTGTATTACCTTTAGAAATAAAATGGAGAACGGAGAGTGCTGTATATCTGAACCAATACAGAAGCTATAAATAAAATATTGAAAAAATGTAGAATTAAAAAAAAATGCGTAAATTATTTATTAATCCGTGCATAACATATCATACTTTTATGAAACTTAAAAATATTCATGTTAAATAATAGTGAAAGCAAAATGTAGTGACCATTTTTTATGTCCTAGAATACCTTCTCCCGGAGTCGCGTAACTTAGTAATAAATCTAACTAGTTGTTAATGTTACCGGTTTTATTCGTGACTGAACTATACAATATACATATATATATACAAAGACGACTTTTGAAACTAGTCATGTGTATTGTACGAGTATATTAAAAGCTTATTGTCATTTTTTTAGCTTCACGCTGTATCCCGCATATAACAGGGTAGGAAAAAAAGGTTCATTCCCTGCCTTTTACAGACATTGGACTTTTACAGACATTGGACATTTGCCTTTTAAAGACATTGGACTTTTGAGTGACGGGGCTCGACGCCGCATTTTGCCTTGATACCACAACGAAGAATCGACTTTAATATTTAACTTTCTCGAGTGGGAGTAGAACCCACAATCTGACGCTTTTACAGCCACACCTTGTGCACCTGAGCTACGACTGGCCTCATTTGCTATTCTTCATAGATATACCTATAATACGATTCTTATATAAGTTTAACTTTACACTTCTTCCGTATAGCAGAATATGTCTTTTTGCCTCATTTTTTCTGATAAAGAAGATAATTTTAAAATTGTTCATCTAACGTAGTTGTTAAATTCAGGAATAAAAAATCTACAAACCTAGCATTTATATCCAAACATTTAAAACATATATTTATTTTTAACATTTTTGAAGTGCTACTCGAGACTTAGGAAATTCCCTTTACGATCAAATTCTAATCCTGGATCAAAAAATAACAGCGTTAGGTTACGCCAATGATCACGATATTTCAAAATAAGCACTAAGCGGCTTCTTCTTATATAGAAAAAACAGGAAATGCAAGTAAATAACAGTAATTTTTAAATTATTTAGATTTGTACAGTCGTGCATCACTAATCCCAAACATTCTTAAGCTCTTCCTATTATTTCGGCCATGAACGTTTAGCATTTTGGCATTCAACCATCCTCTTACTTAGATATTCCATTATTCTAACATTTATATTGCAAAGAAGTTGGGATATTGTATAGAAAAAAATATAATCTATACGTATACTCTATATTTATATTATAGAGTCTATTTGGTTTAACATGCTAATCTCAGAAACTACTGGTTCTAATTGAAAAAAATTGTTTTGTGTTATAGTCCTAGTAGTAGGCTATATAATATTTCCTGTACATGTGATCAGAGTCAGCTCCGATACTTAGAATGTCTTATTGTGATACATAACACAAGCAAAATACCTTAATATAATAAAAAAAATTATCAGCTTCACGCTGTATCCCGCACACAGCAGGGTAGGCAGGGGAAACCTAGTGTTAAGACACTCTGTTCTCCACTTTCCGCCGAGTTCTGGAGGCATTCGTATTGCCGCGTTTTGCCTCGATACCAGAGCGAAGAAATAAAAATATAAATGTAAATAAATAAATATTTATGAAATCATTTTCTCAAGTGGGGATCGAACTACCCGACAACCAGTCGATTTTACGGTCACACTTTGTGCCTCTGCGCCACGATTGGCCTCAAATATTAAAAAAAAATATATTACAAAATATTACAAGTGTGATTTAAAATACTTATCGCGCCATACTTTCAAATTGGGCGTAAAGTAAAGAATGGAGTGTCTCAACTCTCAACACTAATTCCTCCCTGCATACCTTTCAAAACTTGGCTGGTTTGACATACTTCGAAAATGCCATGATTACATCAACAGATAGGTGTATATCATTTCGTAAATCAATTGTTAGTAGTTGCGCACAGTGGGCAGGGGCGTAAATGATCGATTTTTGATCGCCATGTCAAAATATCTATTATATTAGCTGTTGTGTTATGTAAATTAGTTAGAAATACTGTGTAAGTTATATTGGAATTGCAATTACAGGTAAAACTATTGTTGTCTAGATTTATATTAAGATTTAGATAAAGATCTTTTTTTTAGATTTATCTCTTTTAATTTTTTTCGAGCGTTTATATATATTAGAAAGTTAAGGTACCCTCATTTGAATGCAATACTGGGTATAGAGGTACGTCAGGCTGATTAAAATACACAACTTTTTTGTTGTGGCTTTGCCCAGATTGTATATAGAAATAAAAATTAGGTATAACTTAACCAGACGTTCCATTTTCCGCTGGTATGTTTCTGTATCTCCAAAATGCGATAAAAATGTCCTATTTTTCGAAATGGCACGACATCGACGATCGAATCGCATTTCGCAGCGACGATTGACGTAGTACGACGGAAGCATAAAAAAACCAAAAGAAAACTTAAAAAAATAAAACAACCAAGAGGTACACGGAAAAAAATTAAGATAAACTGTTTTATTCCCCATGTAATAATCAAATGTTACATTTTCGGCGAAAATGTTACACGGTGTTATATTTGACTATATGTGACTGGCAGCACTGGAAATATGGTATGTGCAGCCGTATAAATTTAAATTCCATAATACAATAGTAAAAACGAAAAATAAACCGTTATCTTGGTTTGAGCCCAAAAAAAAACAACCACGTTATTTATGTGTGACACAGTATAAAGCCGCATTCACATTTGTCTGACGTGTTGTGTCGTGATGCTTTCTGTCGTGATGGCTACTGTTCATATCTATATGACGCGTTATGACGCATTTTTTAATCAGTTCCGTTTTTTTAATCGCTTTCTATTGTCCTACGTTCTCGATCAGCTCGTCGTCCATACTTCTGACGCGTCACAACACAACAAATGGCGTGTGCACACTAGTCCGACCCGCTGTGTCGTGTCGCTGCGCCGCCCCCCGCACCTCACCCATTCTGACGCGGACCGGGATCGCTACTGACGCGACACAACATAAGCCATCACAACACACTGCATCAGAGAAATGTGAACGCAACCATATAAATTGTATGAGACCGATACCTTTCTGATGCATCATGACACAACACGTCAGACAAATGTGAATGCGGCTTTAGTCACGAAAATACATAAATTCTCGAGGGAACTGTGATCGTATGTACCGTGGGATACATCGAAATTATTATAATAATAGTGTAATATAGTCTATATGGCCTTTCTCGATAAATGAACTAAATAAAAATCAAATTAGCTTCACGCTGTATCCCGCACACAGCAGGGTAGGCAGAGGGAACCTAGTGTTAAGACACTCTGTTCCTCACTTTCTGCCGAATTCCGGAGGCATTGAGTGTTGAGTGGCAGAACTCAACGCCGCGCTTAACCTCGACACCAAAGCGAAGAAATGGAAATATAAATTTAAGTAAATATTTCATCTCCTCGAGTGGGGATTGAACCCACAACCAGTCGGTTTTCCAGTCACACCTCGTGCCGCTGCGCCACGACCGGCCTCAATGATAAATGAACAAATATAAAGATATATGAACTATACAACACTAAAATCATTATTCAATTCCAAAACCAATAGTTCCTGATATTATAGCGTTCTACCAAACAAACTCCTTCTCTTTATAGTATTAGTACAAATCTTCAAAATAATATTTCAAAGAGCGTGTGTGTCTTAAGATAAATGACATGATAATGAAGAATTCTTACGAAGTCGAGTTAATAGTATTAGTAACAAAAAAACAACAACTTTTACAGCAACGAAGTAATTTACCGGAACAAGTCGTGTGCGCCATAATATCGTGTAAGATCGGAACAGTATGCAGGGAAACGTGACATTCCTATCATAAACATTCAGTTAGACCGAGTACACATACATACGTATAAGAAGAAAAAAATCGCAAATTTGCTGTAAAATTGGTTAGTCAAATAATTTTATTCAAAATAAGAAGTTATATGCTTAATTTTTTGAAACTTCAAATAATTTACTACCAGTTCACTAAAGTTAATGCCTCAGACCTGAGAAGAACCGGCGCAAGAAACTCAACGGTAGTGGATAAATGTCAATGTAAGGGTCATCATGGCCAGTCGTAGCGCATTATATAGTATTATTTTTTAGCTTTACGCTATCTCCTGTTCATAACAGGGTAGGCAGAGGTAACTTTGCCTCCAGAAACCAGCGCGAGGAAATGAAATATTCAATATTTTCATTTCCTCGAATCGAACCTACAACCTTTATCGTTTACAGTCACACGCTTGTGCCTCTACGCCACGACAGACCTTCATAAATTAACAATACCAATAACAATACCACAAAAACTAAAATAAAATCATACAATAACTTACTTGACGATGAGAGTTAAAATTTGTCATAAATCGGTTAAGAAGTGTAGGAGTGGAGTACACAGAGAAGAAAAAAAGAGATAGTTTACCATTTTTTTAATAAGAATTTAATAGAAATTCAACAACGAGATTTAAAATTTTACGTCTTAAAGTTTGAGAAACAACATAAAATGCGTGTATACGTAGTATGTTCACAGCCTTATAGCACATCTTCCGTACGATGTTATTGACCGTTCGTATCGCGTAAGAAAACCTGTTTACTTACCTTACTTAGATATTACATAATTTATCAAGCGATCTGCAATAACTAATTCGTTTTTGGTGTAATATTAAAAAAAAACATGGTTTTTGCAATATTGTTACAAAATTGGTTGGTGTTACTTTTGAATTTATATATTTTTTTATAAATAAGTTTTTATTTATAAGTAAATTGTTCACTGATGGTTACGATTATGTGTTACGGTGGGTACGATTTCCTCAAATGAGTTATTTTTATTAGTTTGCACGATTCGCTGGTAACAAGAGAAAGTGCGGTGTTGAGTCCTGCTACGCAACAGGCGATGTCTTAAACATTCAGTGGAAAGTGAGAAACGGAGTGTCTTAACACTTATTAACACTAAGTTCTTTCTGGTTTCCCAGTAATGCAATAAAGAGCGTGTTATGACTTTTAGTTTGAATATATTGGTTAGTATTTTTAGAAAAGGATGTTTTCAATCCGTACAAGCAGTACATTGGTTCGAATTCAAAAAAACCTTTTTGCAAATAATTTATTTATTGAGGAAGGCTATATCATATC
>DWQW01006940.1:0-15627 GCA_018249695.1 Heliconius erato demophoon | reverse complement strand
TGCGGCGTTGATTTCTGCCACTCAACACGCAATACCTCCAGATTTCGGCAGAAAGTGGGGAAGGAAGTGTATTAACACTAACGTTCCCTCTGCCTACCCTGCTGTGTGCGGGATACAGCGTGAAGCTTAATATAATGTTTTACAATTATAACAATAATTACAGCGATATAGCGGTCCACGTATCAATAAGTAGTATATATTAATAATCGTCTAGTTGACAAACTAGCCGCAATTACATGTGTTCAAGTGGGCATGTTTTATAAATGTAAATTAAAGATATACCTATATAAATAATAATAAAAAGTGGTAGCACTAAGATCAATTGATCTATAAAATAATGTTTTTTTTATATTTAAAGCTGTCGTAGTGCCGTGGGACAACGTCCTGCTGTAAACTAAATTCAGTTTGTTATTTTTTAAATAATAATAACGATATCTTATTGATATCTTAAACTAAAAACTGCTTCTTTTACTTTGAATAAACAATATTATTTAAATACCTTCTCCATAGGTTGTATGTGTGGAGTATATCTAATTTACCTGACACCTGTTTCTAAATAGCTCGACGTCTTTTTCTGCCTAAATTATTAAAAAAAAATCAGAGTATCAGTTCCCCTTTGTTAAAATATAATTCAAGAGAGGATTTCCTATCATTTCGTATATTCTATTAACTAATATAGAATTGATAATAAAAAAATTGGCCATTTTTTTGAGTAATATCCATTTTCACATAAAAATCAAAAATTAAATTAAACGAAAAAAAATAGCAATTTATTTTTTTATTTTAGCCAATAATATATATGAACTAATTAAAGTAGGTATATTTTTTCAAGACACTCGAAATAATAACGAGTTTTATATTTATGATGTAACTATAAAAAAAATCGAATCGAATCAATTAAATAAATTAACTTGTTACTTATTTAAGATATGTTGTACATTAAATTATAATTGTACCAGAACTACCTTGGTGTTTGATTGACGCGATTATGATAATATCACAATAATTGTCTGTGATAGCTTGAGATAGCTGTATTTGCGCATACTCTTAGACAACATAGAATATTTTTAATATTTATATACAGATTTTTTTTTATTTTGCTTTTTAAATAAATAAGTACCCCGAACCAGTAGCCTGTATAAGAAACATAAAATAAAATAAATCCCGTATCCCGCGAATAAGAAACATAAAATAAATCAGCTTCACGCATTTCCCGCACACAGCAGTGTAGGCAGAAAGATCCTAGTGTTAAGATACTCCGTTCGCCACTTTCCGCCGAATAAGAAACATTTAGTTAACAAATATTAATAAAAATATAATAATAAAAGACTTTCGGTCAAAGTTGGTTAGTTCGTTCATAGTGATTTTTTTTAATTGTTTATTTCGCAGGTTTACATAGTAGCTGATGGTCGATGCATTTACCAAGGCGATACAGATGCAATGGTCCCGTTTCTGAACAGTATAGGTTTAACGTGTCCACGTCATCATAATCCTGCAGATTTTAGTAAGTCTTCGAGTTCAGAAAACATAAATACATCAATTACACAATAATTAGATTTGAATAATTAAAATTAAATTAATATAAAAAAATTACAAAGATTAAAAAAAAATCTTAATCGTGGATTTATTTCAAAATGTTCTCTTAGTTGGAATATACCTAATCGAAAACCTAATCTAAAAGAGATTTTAAATTGAAATCTAAAAAAAAATATCTCGATGTAAAATTTAGTCTGAGATATTTGTAACATACGGGTATAAAATTTAAAATATGTACTTTGAAGCTTTAATAGGTCATTACAACCAAACATCATCTAATTCCAATAAAATCACACGCACATGTCAAACTCACAACCTCTTCTTCGATGTCGGTTAATATACAATCACATAAACTATCATAATATATGGCAACATTTATATCTTAAAAAGGAAAATACTGCTATTATTTAAAATGCAATCGGTGTTTACATATATATGATTCTAGGTATAATGTATTAAAGGGAAAAAATGCTGCTCTGGACATACCAATATGTAAATGCTTACACCTATTATATCAATTGAAATATTTTCAAAATGATTATTGTTCTTATAGTGAAACCTGCATTTTCCTGCATTTTTGCTTTGTGTTCACCAGTGTAGCATTATAAGTGCACTAAGAACACTAAAAGAAGCCTTTTAAATGCTAAATGTATATGGCGAAAGCGTATTTGTTCCACTTTCGCGATCCACTTTTTAATCTTTTGTCATCTCAATAGTGTAACAAATGAGAAAACCGATAGATATTGTAATATATATATTATTCTTTATTGCACATTAAATAATATAAATAACAAAAAAGTTATGGCACAATGTGTGTATATTTAGTTTTGGATGCAGGTTTAAATAGCATACAGTATCAGGATTAACGAAGCGTGAAATTGACTTTCAACATATTTAATTTTTAACGTTACTCTGTATCCCGCTCAAAGCAGAGGAGGCAGAGGAAACTAGTGTTAAGACACTTCGTTTCCATAGAGTTTTTTGTGTTGAGTGGCGGAAATCAACGCTGCGCTTTGCTTCGACACAAGAGTGAAGAAATGAAAAAGATAAATATTCAATTTTCTCGAGTGGTAATCGAACCTACAACATGTCGCGTTTACAGTCACACTTTGTGCTCCTGCGCCACAACTGGCTTTTATCTAACATATAATTTAACTGAAAACATTACATTTCCAGTAATAGAAGTAACAGAATCCCCACATAACATAAATATGCTATGCAACGAAATGCTGAACGGTATGGTATACAAATCCGCGAAAATGGAGTCTACGGTTAACGAGCCATTAAACAACTTGGAATTGAAGATCTGCTACCAAATAGAGGACGAATCTGGAGAAACACAGATTTTATTATCAAATGACAAATGTACATATAAAGTGAAACAGTCGAACGAGGCTAGTAACTCTACTCTGTCTCTAAGTCAGATATCTCAGGACAACTCATCTTTGGCGTGGATGAAGATGCAGGATAATGTTAATCAATACCCAACAACGTATTTCGAGCAGTTTACAATACTATTATGTAGAATGTTGCTGCAAATATCCAGAAACAGACAAGGTAAGTTTTATTGAAATGAGTAAGCGGAGAAAATGTAGTGTTAAGACACTTGGTTCTCGATTCTCGGCTCGCTAACATTGCGTGTTCATTGACGGAACTTAATGCCGTACAGTATGGTTGATGAGTTGTGGTCTCCCTGAAATTAGCTGTAGATGGCAGCGCACATTTGATTTGAGAATTTTTCTTACTTTTAATAATTTTCTCTTCGAGAGTACAATGTGTAAAATTTCAGAAAACATTGATATGTCGTGGCCGCCCTGAACTTAGTTCAGGGCGGCCACGACATATCAACAAAAATTAAATGGAACTTTAAAAAAATATTTAAATCTTCTTTTTTCGAATTGTGCATCTTCCGCATCGTGTGGCTCACAGACACAGTGATAGTGATTTTATTATTATTTAAAAATATTGTGGTAATAATACCACAAATAGATAATGAAACAAAATGTTATAATTATATTGAAAGCATAAATTACCACCAAATGAGGACCAAATACAAAAAAAAACCTGTACCTCATATTTCCGATTTAAACAAAATGCAATAGCTTAGTGACATCTCTCTCCGCTTTGCCTATCGTCTAAGAAAAAAAAAACTTTAAACCAATATATAAATAGACTAGCGGTCCGCCCACGGATTGATTTAATAAGCAGAATTGATGGACAACTATAATCACTTCTAATATGATTTTTTTATTACTTTAATCTGTAATATTCTAATATGGTTTTTTACGACATTATCGTAATTTCTATGAGAATTTTTGATTGTTTCGAACTAAAAAATACGACCAATGTTGATATTTGATATTCATAAAATAAACATACTTATAGCTAATTATTTATTATATGTATACATATATTTTTGTAACATTACGTTCTTTTTACCTATGTTATGTCTTTTAAAGCTCTGTTAAATGTGCTGATGTCACTTAATAATTTAATGTACTGGTTCAGAAACAGCCTTAAATGTTAAATTATTTATTTGGGTAAGCATGCACAATATTCTTTGTAAAATAACTGTAATGTATGCGTATTAACTCCTGTATAGTTTTTGAATTAGTTACACATATTATTAGCTAAATGTACAATTAGTAAATATGTAGTTATTACAGAGTACACGCAGAAAGGATGTTTTTAGGCATTTATATAGATTTATTTCAAACGAACGAACGAACCAAAAAATCTATGTATTTGGTTGATATCTCTTTGAAGATCAAATCGTTCTTTATCTCTGTGTTGAATTAATTACGATTCTAACTTAACTGTTATGATTTATGAAGGTAATCTCCACTAACAATTCAATTTTGTTTACTTTATTGTAAAAAATATTGTTTAATAGTGAGCGCGCGATTGCTACATAACATTCACAGGCAAACTAATGCCTTAAGTTCATTCTAATCACGATAACTTTTTTTTAATGAACCGATTTTGATGAACCTAATTTTAGTAGTTAAGTTGAGTTAAAACAAACAAATTGGTGAAACTTTAAAATAAATCGGTTCAGTACTTTCAGAGAAAAATGTGGACATACATATCGACAGACAGACAGACAGACAGACAAACAAGAAATTCAATAAAAATATTTTTGTGTCTCTCTATCCATTTCTGTCAAAATTACTAAATGTACAGACAAAATATTTTTACTATCTTATTATATATAGAGAAGAGATAATATATCAACTATAGGGTCACACAAATAATTACAATGTTAGCGTTTGCGTCGTTTATAACTATGACATTTTTTGCTTATTTACTTGACCTTATAATATATTGGTTGCGCGTTTTACGATATATATGCATCTAATTAGTGTCGTGACACTATATTTATTATTATATTAGTGTTATTAATTATATGATATTATATATATATGTAATTAAATTTGTTATTATATACGCTACTAGTCGAAATCTGCGGTTTCGCCCGTACGTTTGATGGAAATAACTAAGAGATTAATGATATCGATTATAGCCTTCCTCGATTCATCGATTATTCAATGTAAAAAAATATATGCAAAAAATAGTTTCAGAGATTAGCGCGTTAAACCAAATAAACTCTTTAGCTTTATTATGTTATTAAATAAAGATAGTATAGATTGGTATATTTTTTTTGTATTAATAATACATTTAACTTAGTTACTTATTATTACTATGAGAAAAGATGTTAGATATCATAATTTTTTATATTTACATTATAGGCCGACCAAAAAAATGTGGGTAACAGCGTAAAAATAAAAAAATATATAAAGCAAATATTATATAGATAATAATAGCCTATTGTAAAAACGCCGACCCGAGGTACGAGTATACCTAAGTTTTTTTTTTACTATAAATTTTTTATATCTATGAAAAAAGTATGTGAAAAGGATTATTTTAATGTTACTTCTACATATTTTTAGTAAATATGATTTAGATCTAGTGAGAATTTAATGTTTTACTTAAATGTCTTACTAATCTTTGATGAGAGACCAGTCGTAGCGGAGTGGCACAAAGTGTGACTGTAAAACCGACTGGTTGTGGGTTCGATCCCCACTCGAGGAGATGAAATATTTACTTAAATTTATATTTCCATTTCTTCGCTCTGGATTCGAGGCAAAGCGCGGTGTTGAGTTCTGCCACTCAACACGCAATGTCTCCAAAATTCGGCAGAGAGTGGGGGACGGAGTGTCTTAACACTAGGTTCCCTCTGCCTACTCTGCTGAGTGCGGGATACAGCGTGAAGCTAATTTAATTTATTTTTTTTTAATCCTTGATGGATTACAAATAAAAACGTAACTCAAACTCACGACCTACATTTCTTAAAAGTTGATTAATTTAAATATACGACTATACACGAATATTAGAATCTAGGGTCCAAATTAAGATCCTACAAGACCTACAAGAAGTTTTGCATTATTAAAAAATATCTTCACATTATTTCAAAAAAATCAACAATAAGATATGGTTTTATACAGCAATTTATATGCAAGTGGTCGCGCTCGTTGAATTAATTCTGATTCTTCTGAATAAATCATAGTCGCACATCAATGTAGATCTTTCACAAACAATGCGTCATGTTCACACAGTAAATGAATAATCACATTGTCATAAGTATATACTTTAAGGCCTGGTTGTGGGTTCGATCCCCATTTGAGAAAATGAAATATTTATTTATATTTTTTCACTCTGGTGTAGAGGCAAAACGCGGCGTTGAGTTCCGCCACTCAATACGCAATGCCTCCGGAATTCGGCGGAAAGCTAGCAACAGAATGTCTTAACACTAGGTTCCCTCTGTTTACTCTGCTGTGTGCGGGATACAGCGTGAAACTGATAATATAATTAATTACATTCTGTGCAATGGTTACTTATATTTATTTCACACGGTGCTTTATAAATATATGATATCTATGTTTATAAAGCACCGTGTGAAATCCGGCAATACCCATTGATAGTTATAAACTACTTATATAAAAAAGTACTTTGGCTTGTTTAAATTTTTTTTTAAACATTTTTAAAGTGTTATTCCACACTTAGGAAAGAAAAACTCCCGGTTCCGTTGCGTTCAAATTTTTATACGTTTTCTAAATAAGTATTCTAAATAAGTATTTTGTTTAAATTTGTTTCCATCATTTTCAACATATATGGTTAAAATATGAAAAATTGGCCAAATTGGTGCGTGTCGGACTCGTAAATCGACACTTCCGTATGGATTTCAGTTTTGAGGATTCAGATTGTAGGTCAACGGGAAGTACAAGTATTCAATTAGATTGTAATGGTTTTTACTGTAATATATAAATCGATTTTTCCCCTTTATTTGCATTGTTCTAACTTCTTGCGGTACTACAGAAATAACACGATCTTGAAATAAATGGTCTTTACAGACGGACAGAGGGACACACAAACAACAAAATGATCTTATAAAGATATTCCCTCTCTTGTTTAATTTGAGTTTGAAGTATAACACCTTATTTCAATTTAGATTCGATCAATTTAATTCGATTTGTATATTGAATAATCCATCTTTTATAGGATTTATAACATAATGTTTACCTATTGTTTCGACATGATCTACTGTACTTGTATTTAAGGTTATCTCGGACACGAGTGACATCAGACATGTCATACTCTTACTTCTACTTATTTGTATTTTACCACGGGCTTAGCTGCAGGTAAAAAAGAATAATAAGATAGCTAGTAAAAAAAATAATAAAAAAATGCATATATTTTGGCATTGAAATAATTTACTTTTGCGCCGTAATTGGTTTAAAAAATGCTAATAAATGTAAAATCATGTTTTATAATCTGTATACATAAATTGACAATTATAATTATTTTATCAATAAAAATTTGTTTGTGTAATTACTTTATCAAGACAAATCTAAACTACCTTTTTATATTATAAGTATGGACGTATGGCGATTTTTTTTATATTTTTAAAGCTATAAAGTCCGCGTTAATATTTTTTGTTGCTTAGGTTATTTAACGTCCTATAAAGAAAAAAATATAGAATTAGTAGTTATTTTCTTCTATATAAACTATCATGTTTCGGTGAAAGTTGGTCCCACTCTTCTCTTTTATTTGGCGTCTATCTATTATAATGGCATAATAGATAGAGGCCTAAATACTAAAATTGACATTTTCCACTCTACTCAAACTCTATATACATTAGTTTTGTTTAGAAATAGAAAGGGATATGAAAAACAACTCTTAAGTGCCTATTAGAAGGCACTAAAAAGTGTAAAAAACCCGGACAAGTGCGAGTCGGGCTCGCCCTCTGAGAGTTCCGTACAGAAATCGAAGGTCTCGAGGTCGAGCTTTCAGGAAATCATAGGGCCATAGATTTGAGTATATGGTTTGAATTTCAACTAGATATCTCCAAGCGTTCCTGAGATAAAGGCTCTTGAAAGACAGATGACAAACAGACAGACGGACAGACAATTAACTTACGTATTTAATGGTTAATTTTTTAGGGTATATATATATATATATATATATATATATATATATATATATATATATATATATATATATATATATATATATATATATATATATATATATATATATATATATATATACTGTAAACGCAACAGGTCGTGGATTCGATTCCCACTCGAGGAAAACAAATATTTATTTACATTTATATTTTAATTTCTTAGCTCTGGTGGTAGTGATGGCGTTGAGTTCCGCCACTCAACACGCAATGCCTCCAGAACTTGGCGGAAAGTGGGGAACGGAGTGTCTTAACACTAGGTTTCCTCTGCCTACCCTGCCGTGTGCGGGATACAGCGTGAAGCTGATTTTGATTTTAATTCCCACGTCAATGCTAATTCTATTACAATCTGTGAAGCTGGTTTATGTTGCGATATATGGCGACTCCACCGGCTTTGCGACTTGATGATGATGATACCGCTACTGATGATGTAGTTGCCATTTGTCTGTTCTTAGCGATATTACAATATAATTTCAGACTAAAATTTACTGGCATGGAATTTTAGATAAACCTACAAAAAGTTCTGCATTATTAAAAAAACTTTCACATTATTTAAAAAAATCAACAACAAGATATGGTTGGATGGTTTTATACAGCAATTCATATGCAAGTGGTCGCGCTCGTTGAATTAATTCCAATTCTTCTGAATAAATAAATTATAGCCTTACATCGATATAGATCTTTCACAAGCAATGCGTCATGTTCACACAATAAATGAATAATCACATTGTCATAAGTACTCGTATACATACAAATACTTTAAGGCCAGTCGTGGCCCCTGGTAAGCCCCTGGTTATGGGTTCGATCCCCACTTGGGGAAATGAAATATTTACTAAATTATTATTTTTTCACTTCCGCCAACATGCAATCTCTTCGGAATTCAGCGAAAGTTGGAAACAGAATGTCTAAACACGAGGTTCCCTCTGACTATGAAACTAATATATTTTATATGCATATAATATAATAAATTACATTCGGTGTAACGTTTGTATTTATTTCACGCGGTGCTTTATTTAGACATTATATCCGGCAATACCATTTGATAATTAAAAAGTACTTTTTCCTGTTTTAATTTGTTTTTGTTAACCATTGTTAAATCAGTAATCAAGTCAACATTTATGATTAAAAAATAAAAGAAACATCGGTCAAGTGCGTGTCGGACTCGTAAATCGATACTTCCGTATGGATTTCAGGATTGTAGCTCAACGGGAAGTACGAATATGCAATTAGATTGACTGTAATATAAAAATAGTTTTTTTTCTTTATTTGCATTGTTCTCACTTCTTGCAGTATTACACTAATATCATCATATAAATGGTCTTTACGGAGGGACTGACGGACAAACAACAAAGTGATCTTATAAGAATATTCCATACCTTATTTATTTTGAGGTACAACACCTTTAAAAGTGCTAAGTTGTTTTGTTATACATACTTAAATTGATTAATTTCTATTACACAAAAGTTATTTAAGCCTAAGAGGAAAAAACGTAAATCTATATAATTATATTAATATATCTAATATCATGAAGCTGACAACTTTATTAAAGGGCTAAGTACCTAATGGTTTGAAATTAATTTATTTATTAAAAATTCGATTCGATTGATTTAATTTGATTTTTATATAGAATAGTATATTTATTTGTTAAATCTATTGCAGGCTTTATGCATGTTTATCTTTTCACTTTCCGCCAAATTCTGGAGGTATTGCATGTTGAGTTTGCTTTGCATCGACACCAGAACGAAGAAATGTAAATATACATTTAAATAATATTTCATTTCCTAGAGTGTGGATCGAACCTTCAACCACTCGCATTTACAACCACACTTTGTGCCCCTGCGCCGACTGGCCCCAATGTATTGTTATTGTGTGTAGCCGTTATATTTATTTCACACGGTGTTATATACCACATCCGGTTATATTGATAGTCGTAATGTATGTTAAAAGTACTTTGGTCTGTTTTAATTTGTTTTCATTAAGCATTGTTAGGTCAAGTAATTAAATCAACATATATGATTAAATAATAAATGAAACATCGGTCGAGTGCGAATCGGACTCGTACACTGATGGTTCCGTATGGATTTTAGAAATGTCCACGGGAAATACAAGTTTGTAAGTATGTAAATAGTTTGTAATGATTTTTATTGTAATATATAAATCGGATTTTTTCTTTTACTTGCATTGTTTGTTGATAGACGAATAAAAAGCTTTCCCATAAAGTCATTTCTTCAAACGGATACGGAACCCTAAAAAGTGCTAACTTACTAGTCACTATACATAAAATCCTTATCTTTTATTACATAAAAGTTATTTAAACTTAAGAGGAAAAAATGTAATATAATTACATTAATAAACCTAATATCATAAGTTGACAACTTTATTGGCTGAAAAGTCTACTATGGGGAACTGCTGGTTCGAAATTTATTTATTAAATTCGATTCGATAGATTTAATTAAACTTTTATGTTACATACTTCATTAATTACTTCAATCTATTATAGGCTGTGCAAAATAATGTTTATCGTTTCGACGTAATCTACAGTTACCTAGTGTATATGTGACATAATATCGTACTCAACTTTTACTTATTTTTATTTTACCACAGGCGACGCCGCAGGTAAAAATTAAAAAAAAAAAAAGAAATATGTATATATATATATTTTTTTCGAGGCCGGTCGAGGCACAGAGTCACAAAGTGTGTCTGTAAAATCGATTGGTTGTGGGTTCGATCCCCACTGCGCTCTGGTGTCGATCCAATCGCAGCGTTGAGTTCCACCACTCGCAATGCAGCACGCAATGTCTTCAAAATTCGGCGGAAAGTGGAGAACGGAGTGTTTTAACACTAGGTTCCCTCTGCCTACCCTGCTGTGTGCGGCATACAGCGTGAAGCTGAAAAAAGAATTATATATTTTGACTTGATACAATTTACTTTTGCGCCGTGCGCTTGCAATGGCTTAAAAATGCTGATAAACGTAAAAAGCGTGTTATAAAATGTATGTTTATATATAATTATTGACAGTCATAATTATTTTATCAATAAAAACTGGATTATATGTAATTAATTTCTAATTGCAACTGGAAATACGACTGGTTGTGTGTTTGATCCCTTCCCGAGGAAATTAAATATTTATTTAAATTTAAATTGCCATTACTTCGCTCTAGTGTCGAGGCAAAGCACAGCTTTGAGTGTCACCAATCAGCACGCAATGCCTCCAGAATTCGGTGGAAAGTGGGAAACGGGGTGTGTTACCACTAGGTTCTCTCTGCCTACCCTGCTGTGTGCGGGATACAGTGTGAAGCTGTTTTTTATTAATTAATTTCTCAATATAAATCTAAGCTAGCTTTTAATTACTAAATTAAAAGTACAGGCGTAAAATGATATATGTTTTTGAAAACAATAATTTCCGTATTAATATTTTTTGTTGCTTAGGTCATTTATGGTCCTTTAAACATAACAAAAATTGAATCATTTGTAATTTTCTTCTATACAAACTATCATACATAATGTTTCTGTGAAAGTTGGTCCCAATATTATAATGGTATAATAGAGGCCTAATTGATAAAAGTGACATTATTATTCTCTATATACATTTACTTTGTTTCGAAATAGAAAGCGATATTAAAAAAGAAACAAACCAACTGTTTAGTACTTATTAAAGGCATTAAAAAGTGTAAAATTCAGCTTGAAATACTTAATATAATTGTAGCTATAAATTTACATATACAAAAGTCGCATTGTCACAAGTACGACGGTAAACGCGACAGGATTAAGGTTTGATGCCCACTCTAGAAAATGCAATATTTAATATTGTCATTTCTTGCTCTGGTAACGGGAGCAACAAGCGCGGCGTTGAGTTCCACTGCTAAAACGCAATGTGTCCAGAATTTGGCGGAAAGCGGGGAAAGGAAGTGTCTTTACACAAGGTTCCCAGGTACCTTCTATGCACGGTTTATACTATTAATAATGTTAATATTAATAGAAAATACCTATATATAAACTTATACGTATAAGCAGAAAGTGAAATTGTCTTAATAAATATATCTTTTTTACAGCGCTATGGATCCAAACAATACATCATGTGATGTGTTCGGTTCTTATAGGGTTGTGTTTCTTCGATACGGCCAATAACGGCAAGGAAATGTTCAACCATTTAAAACTGTGCGTCGGCCTCGTCATATTCTTCGCGTACACGCATATCATGGTGCCGGTGTTAGTATGTAAGTATAAAATTAAATTTTCATTTTCTTTACATTTTTTTTTTTTAGCTTCACTCTGTATCCCGCACACAGCAGGGTAGGCAGAGGGAACCTAATGTAGACACCCCGTTCCCCACTTTTTGTCGAATTCTAGAAGCATTGCGTGTTAGGTGGCAGAACTCAACGCCGCGCTTAACCTCGACACCAGAGCAAAGAAATGGAAATATAAATTTAAGTAAATATTTCATCTCCTCGAGTGGGGATCGAACCCACAACCAGTCGGTTTTGCAGTCACACCTCGTGCCGCTGCACCACGACCGGCCTCATATTATTTTCCTCTCATTTATTTATTTATTTAGCTATATAAGAGCGCCACATTTTCTTTGGTAACACACAATGTATCGACTACAGGTGAAGAGGAATTTTTATATTTGTATATATTTTTCTGACCTACCCTACAATATTTTATGATAGAAAACGTGAAACTTGGAAAAAAAATGTTTTTTTCAAGCTAATATTAATAACGATTTTTTACAATCGTCTGAATCATATATTTTGCAATTATATAACTATCTAAGTGGCTATGTTAAATAATTTTAAACGTTATCTAATTTTGTTATTTTTTTTTATTTCCAGATCCGCAAGAAGTAAAGCTGGTTAAAAAAGAGCATTTTAACAGTTGGTACAGTTTGTTTCCGTACTATGCTGCACTAACAGTATCAAAGTTGCCAGTGCAAATAACTTTGAATTTGGTTTTTTGCACCATCGTGTTCTTTATGGTTGGCGTGCCATTCAATGTTGCCAGATTTATTGTATTCTGTTTTATTGGCAACATTGTTTCTTTGGTGTCTGAGGGGATTGGCATGGCGATCGGATCTCTGTTTAGTGTTAGGGTAAGTATTCATTATGCCTCAAGTTACGATAAATTAATAAAAAAATGATTTACTTTTTATGTGTTACTATGTCAAAGTAATACATGCCAAAATATCTGGTAAAACATATTAGGTATAGTTTGAGTAGGTAGTGAAAACCTTCTTACCAGAATAGGGAAACGAGAATAATTCTTTGAATGGTATAACATAAGATAATATTTCGTATAATTATTACAGAATGGATGCGCCATTGGCCCAGCAGCCATCGCGCCGTTCCTCGGTCTTGCTATATACGGGTTCGATTTCGCTCATAGAATACCTCTTCTAATGAACATTGCAATGAAGACTTCCTTTATTAGATGTGGAGTCGTAGCCATGATCTTAACTGTCTTTGGATTTGGAAGAAAACCTTTGGAATGCGACGATGTTTATTGTCATTTCGCCAAACCAGAAGTCCTACTAAAATATTTAGACATAGAAAATAGCTCGGTCTGGTTCGAAATAGCTATAATGTTAGCCATCTTGTTCTCTTTCAGATTCCTCTGCTATGTAGGACTTAAATATCGGTTTGCAACGTGATTTTTGTATTTATACCAGTATAAAACTTTATGTGATATCAACATTCGGCTATAGCCAAAGAAATTTCTTTTTAAATAGTCTTTTTTATGTAAATAATTCCGTAGAGTTATGGCTGTACTGTTTAAGGTTAAGTGTTTGGGGTTGTCCATATTTTTTGATCTTGCCCATGTGATTGCTCCTTTATTTTGTAAAAAAAAGTATTAATAAGTAGGTAATAAGTAAAATATGTCACAAAAATAGGCTACATTAACATTTTCAATTTTTTGATCTCATATTTTAATCTAAATCTTATAAATGAAGATATGAGATCGATGGTTCCTAGATAAGGTATCGGAAAGTTTTATATTTTTTTTTCAAAATTACAAACAAATATTTATGCGTTTTTTTAAACGTGTATGTAATTGAAAATTACCCTTGTTAGTAGTTCAAAACAATAATAAAAGAAAATTTCAATTTGTCTTTGATACTTTAACTAGGGATCGTCGAAATATAAAAATATCCAAAAATGAGTCGAGCTCATTTATCTTCGAAAAATCTGTGAAAATGTTGGCCCATTTTTGTATTATCATACTTAATCAAATCTTAATCAAAGACTTAATTCCAGTAATTTTACATTATGTTGTATTAAAGCGGTATTTATTATTTGCCAATTTATGGCGATATATAGACATAGTGATTTAAGTCCATAGAATATATCTTTTTTTTTAATTGCACGCTGTATCCCTATATCATATACCAGGGTAGGCATAGCAAGCTTACCGGCACATCATCTGACTGAAAGCGTCGTGCTTGCTGTTGAGAGTGCAATTCCCACTTCAAGGGAAAAAAAAGGTTTCCTATACCTGCTCTGCTATACCTGTATGCGAGTTACAGCGAGAAGCCTCAATATATATTATATGAGAGGTAAAAAGAGAGGTTTTTTACTTTTGTAAATAAAAAAGTCAGGGATATCATGAAGTTTTATTGTAATATCTTTCAAGTTCCCTTTAAACTGTTTAAAGAAATTTCGTTGTAAAGTTAACCACTAGATTGTTGCAAATTATAAAATGATTTTATGTAGCTGCAATAAAAGAGTTTATGGCTGTAATATCGATATTACAGGCAAATGAGTATATTACAGTCATTGACAATTTATACAATATCTATAAATGTTTAAAGTTCAATGTTATCTTTATCTATACATATAAATAAAATTGAAGTGTCTGTCTGTGATTTGAAAATAACTGTTTTTCAAGCGGACATCATTATTTCTACGGTACAAAAATATATTTAAATAATCTTAAAAAAATTTTTTTTCCTAAATATACTTGAATTAAGCCGACCAGGTCGGTTTTCAGGAGGCGCGGGATCGAGCCCCGCTACGTGTAAATTTTTATACGTTTTCTAAATAAGTATTTTTCTTTCTTAAGTGTGGAATAACATTTTAAAAATATATAAAAATACTTAAATGATGTTAAATAATTATTCGTATAGTTGAAGAGGGCGAAGCCACGCAGCGGTCGCTGCTATACATTTAAAATTTTAATGCGCAGCATAAACAGCAAGTAAATGTAATTGGTTTTTACCTTAAGCCAGTTTATTTCTTAGTTGGCATTTTCAGAAGATAATTTTAAAGAATATACAATAAAATTAAACAACTTTAGGTGCAGTAGATTTTTTTAAAACTGTACTGGCTCCTAAAGCCAATAAATACTGATTGGTATTATTACTATGATTGTATTGTTTTCAATCTAAAATACTTTTATATGCTCTATATATATATATATATATATATATATATATATATGTAAAGACAATATACTCTCTTTAAATATAGAGCGCTTCTATGACACTTGTCAGATGTCTCAAATTAATCGACAGCCACATAAAGTATATAAAAAGTGAATACGTACGGCAAAGTAAGAAAATAATAATTAATTGA
>DWQW01006939.1:0-15628 GCA_018249695.1 Heliconius erato demophoon | reverse complement strand
ACCGGAACTATGATAGTGATTCAGCCGTTATCAAGGATAGGATGGAAGTTATCGACATCGATAAAGTTGTTAAAGCAAAAACTGAAGGATATATTTCAGAAAATGATATATCGAATCCAACACCACAAAATTTGAAGGAAAAGCATACTGACCAGGAGAGTACAGATAGCATTTGCTCCGTCGGTTTGGACAGTCCTGAGCACGTTCCAAGTATGGCTTCAAAGTTGATCTCAAAATTGTCCAACGGCAAATCTTCTACGCCAACTGAAGACAGCGACAAGCGTAGCTCTAATATCACACCAGATATGCTGAAACTTAACAGTAATAAAGATAATAGAGGCAAACATGAATCTTTCCGGACCAGCAATACAGCCACGCCGTCTACCATATCGCCCTTGCAAAATGGGCATTCGTTACCAATGAACACCCCGCAATTGCCCGTTTTTGATATCCACGTAGCTCAGAACGAGGACTGTGAGTTTCTATCATTATACGTGGTTCGAACAGACAGTGATATTGGCATGGATATGTGCAAAGAATACCAGAGAATTTCCAAAAGGCTCACCATCGATCCGTACCTGGGTGATGTGTCTGTGAGCTTGTCACCATCAAGCGTAACCAGTGTTGGTATGGTCAACTTACCGAGTAGATCATCATTCGCATCGACTGTCAGCTCGTCGTCGACTTCGAGCAACCGCACTAGTGATGGAGCCTTCGTAGTTCCACAGCCACCTAGGAAATCTATGTCGAATCCATCGACTACAGTAAAGGGATACGAGGCGTTGATGAAGAAACTCCAAGACATATTCTCTCATATACGAGAGGCGTCAACGACAGATCGATCACTAAACGAAGATAAAATATCCGTAGGTGTTCAGGTTTCAAACGAAAGTGGTTTTAGCAATGGCAACGCAAGTCCCGAAGAAGTTAGTAAGTGTGATAAGACCACACCGAAAAGCTCTCTTAAAAAGAGTCGAGTACGCGGTCGTAGGCCCATTGCTGGGAAAACGAAACGTGCAATACTGCCCACAACAACCGAAGAAGCTGAATACATGCATGGCATGAATTCACCCGAAATGATTCCATCAAACGGCGACAATGGGAAAATGTCACCTAAGGAGGAGAAACCATTATCAGCTTTAGTGGGAACGCCGAAATCGGTAACGAAATTGAAGCAAAAACGTCGACCGACTTCTCCAAGACCAGCCACACCGGTAGAAAAGGTGGTAGTCAAGCCTGAATACCCAGGATTTGCACCAGACACGGTGGTTTTAGCCAAATGGGTGGATAAACGATACTATTCGGGGAAAGTTCTAGAAATCACCGAGCCCAACAAATATCTTATTAAATTCGACGATGGGCAAAGTAAAGTGATTTTGGATGATTTTATTATATTTGGGGATATGAAGAAGTTGCCTCTCCAAGGGCAGTCGGTTTATGCGATGGTCGATGATGAGCAAAATTATGAACCGGGCTTGGTATTGGGCATTGAAGAGAACTCCAATGGCACTATTACTTATCGTTGTACTACTGATAGGTAAGTGATTTTTATTGTTATCTTGTTAATTAATTAGCTTCTCACTAATATGTTGTCAGCATCTAATGGTCATTTATTTAGAAAAATGATAGCATGATAAATATTATCTCTCGAGAAGTGAGTAATTTAATATTTTTATTTTATCGCTCTGATAACAACAAACGCGGCGTTGAGCTCAGATACTCGATACATGTTTTAAAAATCAAACAAAGTGGGAAACGGAGTGTCTTGACCCTGCTATTTGCGGGCTTATAAATCCATACATAAATTCCACAGAGACGCCCTGGTGCTAGTGACGGCCAGCGAGCTGTACCTCACAGAAGACCAGGCGCGCTCTATAAAGGAGTTCGTCAGGTCGCGCTCCCCCACCGCGCCCTCCACGCCGCGACGGCGACACCACCGCGAGCTGGACCTCGATAATATTATACAGGCGAGTGTTGTTCCCTTTGATAAAAAAAGAGGATATATGTATATTTAAATAATAATAGTAATAATTATATACATAAAAGGTACAAACGAAATGCTTGTTGAGTTATTAGTTTTTATTTAAAAAAACATTAGATCTAAACAGCCATGCACTGTTCAGTTTTGCCACTCCATACGGAATTCGGCAGTGGGTGGCGAACTGAAGTGTCTTAATGGGAGCGGAGTAAGCTAACACTATGTTCTCAGGTTCCCTCTGCCTACCGTGCTATGTGCGGGATACAACGTAAAGCTAAAAAAAATAGATCTAAATTATTCTTAGTTCTTTTTTGTTCAAAACTGCAACTAACCATCCATATTTAATTCTCTCACTTCATTTAATCTAATGAATGACAAAGGCTTTATCAAATTTCAGGGTCCTCGCAGCGTTCGAAGCAGGGATAAGGGTAACTCCAGCGCGAGGAAACGTGTTGCGTCTCCGATCAGCCCTAAAGCGTCTACTTCTGGTAAACAAAACTTTTTTTAAAAGCATCATAACATCAGAATATATTTTTTCCGTAACAAAAAATCAAAATCAAAAAAATATTTGTGAAATATTCTTTCCATAGCTTATGAAAATTAATATTAACCACCACCCTAGTGCATTACCCAATTCACGGCCTGTGCTAGGATAGCTATACAATATCAAAATATTTGTACTCAACAAACATTGTCTGATTATAGTAGACTGGTTAAAAATGCGAAAAGTTATGTAAATATGTAAAACAATCGATTTAAATGTAGTCAAGTAAATATATTTTTTTACTGTTTCATAATTTGAGTACATTTTTAGCATGTTGTCTTTGAGCTGCGCCTACGAAACTTTCAAAGATTATGCTATACTAATATATACATATAATGCTATTATTTTTAAAATTATTTCTGGAAAAAAATCCAGTATTTTTTTTCGTTATAGCCCTTAAAAAAATTGATAAAATTTAGCTTATTTGAAAACGATTTTTATTTCCATGTTATTTCCAAGATTTATAAGTTTTAAAATATTACATAATACAAAAGGCCTACTATTGACCTATATTGAGAAAAAAAGTCACGAGTACAGATTCAACAGTCGTGCTGTATTTGCCATTTTTTTACATACATACATACATATATAACATATTGAAACAACTTTAAATAATATATGTATTTCCTGAATGTAAATTAGGTTGAAGATTATTTTCAAAATTATATAATAAATAAAAAAAATAATAAATCAGCTTCACGCTGTATCCCGCATACAGTAAGCAAATTTTTCGAAACGTCGAGGTTCCAAGTTGCCAGTTCTTCGGGGAAATGGAATCTTGGAGAGATAGATATGCATCAGTTTGGTAATAAGACAACACTGAAATGTCCAAATAATTGGGCGATCCGTGCGAAAAGAAATGTCCTAACACCAGGTTTCCTTTGTTTACCTTTCACTGTATACAGAGTAAAGTAAAAAATAATAATACAAATACAATAGGTTTAAAAACAAAAAGCACACCAGTCCCAGCTGCCCGCAAGCGCCTCGCGAGCGAGAGCAGCGAGCTGAGCGAGAGCAGCAACCCCGCGCCGCCCGCGCGCCTCGAGGACGTGGCCGGCGTCGAGCCCGAGGTACAGCGTACGCCGCGCAAAGTCGACGGCGTCAAAGGTACGCAGGCAGACACACACGCACACACATACACACGCACACATACGCACGCACACACACACGCACAAGTACACACACACACACGCACAAGTACACACACACACACACGCGCACGCACAAGTACACACGCACACATACACACACACACATACACACACACACAAACACACACACACATACACACACATACACATGCACATACATGCACACGCACATACATGCACACGCCCATACATGCACACGCCCATACATGCACACGCCCATACATGCACACGCACATACATGCACACGCGCATACATGCACACGCACATACATACACACACATGCTCACATACATACACACACGTGTACACATACATACACACGCATGCACACATACATACACACAGACACACACATACACACACAAATACATACACACAGACACACACACACACACACAAATACATACACACATAAACACACACGCATACAGCATCCCGTGCCCCCTTCGCGCAAGGTGGACAGCGTCAGAGGTACGCACGCACACACCACCGCACAAGGTGATTTGATAAATCAATGGCCAAAATGATGAAAGCAAGCGAGATTGATAGCTAACCGATAATACGAAATAATTTTATATTTGTAACCGAAATCTATAAATTCCTTCAGAATTCGACGGTAAATGGGGAACTTAGTGTCTTATTACTAGTGTCCACTAGGTTCCCGCCGCCTACCCTATTGTGTGCGGGATACAGCGTGAAACATTGCATTTAGGAAGTCATTATAAGGTGACAAATTGACGATTAACTACATTTCACTCTTCCAGCTGGCCCTCTACAGTTAAAAGGTGCAGCAAAACAGAACATTGGCAAGAAGAACTCGAAGCTAACCAAATTTGAGAACGACGAGGACACCATATCTACACTCGGCCCGATACCTCCGTCTGATAGCAAGATATTCTCGGGGATGTGCTTCTTGCTAACCTGCACTGAGCCACCAAGGCCAAAGAATTCTAATGAGAAGGTATACTTTCATAGTTAATTTTGTTCTTTTATTTATTTAATTAAAAAGCGAAATAAGGGGCAGTCTTGGCACAGGAGCAGAAGGTGACTGTAACCGCGACAGGTTGTGGGGTTGATCCCCACTCAAGGAAATGAAATATTTAATATTTTCGTTTCTTCACTTTGGTTTCGAAACATAACGCGGCGTTGTGTACCGCTATTTAACACGCAATGCCTCAGAAAACGGAAGTGTTCTAATCGGAACCGAGTGTTTTATCACTGGGTTCCCAAGTGCCTTATGTATGTGATACAACGTAAAGCTAAAAAAATACCATCATTTCCAGTGTCAAGAAACACGCCACTATTCATCGGAAGAGGACAGCGAGGCGACTTCAACTATGGCTGGAACTGACACTGAGGACTTGGAGTTCAGCGATCGACCCTTCAACAAGGAACGACTGAAGGAGCAGCTGGAGGCTGGCGGTGGGAGTGTATATAGGTAAAGATACTTTTTAAGACCATTGAACAGCGTTAAATTACGCCGACAACGAGGATACGACGGGATTTGGTTTTTGTGACCGTGTATGTAAGTGAAGTTTGTTTTTATATATTATAAAGTGTGGCGTTCAGTTACGTTGTTTCATGGGTGGAGGTCATCAGAAGAGCTGCCCTCTTCTGAGACAACCTCAATAATGGCTGGCACAGACACCGAGAACTTAGAGTTCAGTGATCAACCCTTCAAGGAATGGCTGGAGGAACAGCTGGAGGCTGGTGGTGGAAGTATATATACGTTAAGAATCTTTTTTTAACTTTTAAGATAAAGCACGGCGTTAGGTTACGAATCCATCCGAGGAAGATAGTAACTGCTGCTATGTGTATGTACAGTTTGGGACTTGGATTTCAGTAAATCAATCTAACAAAGAATAGTTGAAGAAAAAGCTGGATTCTGTTGTTGGAAGTTTATATAGGTAGAAATTGGTTTGGAAGAGAAAAAGCACAATGTTATAGGATTTAGCGACTCCCACTCTGATTCTGACTACGTTATTATTTTCGTTTTACAAACTTTAGTTATATTAAACATGTTAAAATAATATAAATAAATCATCTTCACGCTGTATCCCGCACAGAGCAGGGTAGGCAGAGTAGGGACGTAGTGTTAGACACTCCGTTCCCCACTTTCTGCCGAATTCTGGAGGCATTGCGTGTTGAGTGGCAGAAGTCAACGCCGCGCTTAACCTCGACACCAGAACGAAGAAATGGAAATATAAATTTAAGTAAATATTTCATCTCCTCGAGTGGGGATCGAACGCACAACCAGTCGGTTTTACAGTCATACTTTGTGCCACTGCGCCACTACTGGCCTCTTTGTTGTTTTTATTTTCTAATTTCAACAATATGTTAATAACGCTGATAGAACTTTTTAGGAAATATATAAAAATTGGAATGTAGCAGATTTGAACCCACCTTCCAAGAGGGAAACAAACAGTTTGAACTTATGTTTATCAAATCGTTATATCTATCTTTTAATACATTTTTTTTATTAATTTTCAGTCACTTCGACGATCTACCAAAGAACAAGTACTCAGTGTGCAAGCTGATAGCTCCGCGGCCGTGTTTAACAGCGAAATATATACAGTGTTTAGCCGCGGACATTAAATCTGTATCGCACGCGTGGGTCATAATGAGTTGTATAAACAACCGACAGATGGACGTCGATTCTTATATATTGCCTTCGGGATGGTCGATTATAAAGAAATGTTTTATCAATTGGGTAAGTCTTCGTTTTTTTTTGGATTTTTTCGTATTAAATTGAAGGTTTTACTGGTTTGGATTGTGAAAGCGGTTGTAACAAGACAAAACGCAGCGTTGAGTTCTGGCCCTTCAAAACATCTTGATGTTTCGATAGTTTTGCAGTGCATGGGGAACAGAGGGCCTGAGGGATACAGCGTGAAACTAAAAAAAAATACTGGATGTGCTATTATATAAATAACTATTTAATGAATACACAAGTAAATTTTTTTATAACTTTATTTTCAAGCAGTTTTAATAAAATTCCAGAAACCAGCCTTTGGCAAGCGCAACCCAACATTCTTCAAAGACAAAACGATATTAATATGCGGCGATCAAGATACGTTTGTAAAATTTTGGGATAGAGTATGCACACTAGCCGGAGCTAACACCCGTGTGGTGAACGAGGAAGATCTCAACATGTCTGGAGCTGTAGCCCTAGTGACCGAATGGGATTGCCCACACGAGGTCCAAAATAAGGCGAATCAAGATAACATTCCACTGGTTTCTACCACATGGGTTGTACAATCCTTGATCGAGGCTAAAGTTCTCGTCCCAACCAGTCACGACAAGTTCTCATTTATGTATACGGAGCCCGAATGATCCTGGGACTTTAGAAAAGTGCTCATTATACGTGAATATTGACACATTTGAGTGCTTGACGCTGTAAAGTGTTAGATTTAAGTATAAGTGAAGTGTTGATAAGGTGACAGGTGACACTTTAAGTGAAGTGTGAATTTTAAGTGATTTATCACTGAAAAGGAAAGGAAGTGGAAATTGTTTAGTATAGTTATTTGGATTGAGTCGTATGAAATTGAAATTCTATGTTATACTATGGTGGCAAATGCTTATATAATAAATATTCTTTGAAACATTCTTAAATATTTTTTCTAATATACAAATATTGATACTTTTTTTGTTGTGAAAATAGTATTTTTTTAATTACATTTTCTTAACAACAATAAGATTTTATATGACTCACTCATAAAACTAATAATACTAATACAGACTTTAATATTTGATCATATTAAAATTATAAAATATCTGTCATTTCTAGAATATAGAATGAACACTTTCATTGAAATTGTCAGAAACTATACATTAGAAGATCCAATTAATAAATTGTAAAAAATTCTAATATAAAATCAAAAGATAAAATATGTATAATGATGACAGTAAGTCAAAATAAACTTATGTTTAAACAAATTGAATGTTACTAACTAAAATATAGTTAAAATTTACTGTTTAATTCTGGGTTTTCTCTCTTCTGTGAAAAAATATTTGAGTAATCGAGAGAACTTATTTTAAAAATTATATAATTTATCAGAATTAACCTTGTATATATAAAAATATATGCATTCAACGTGTGCAATTGAAACTTAAGTTGTCCAAAGAAATTTGTTCTTTTTCTATCCATTTAGCTGATAATGCATTTTGTACTGTCTTTCTGTTTATAATATAAATAATAAAAGTTTTTTTTTTTCCTTAAACTGTAAATCGTCTAAGAAATTATGTTTTTCAACTGACAAATTTAATAAAAATCTTTTTAATGTATATAAATTATAATTATAAGAGCTATTACTAAGTATTGAATAAGTATCTTTCTATTTCATGCTTTTTATATTTTATTTTTAGATCTTAGCCTATAAATAAAAATATTACGCTTATAGACTTTTTTTGGCATATTTTTTGTTATGGATTCGTCATTTGCATTGATTTAAATGACTGATATAGATAATATCATATTTTTATCTATTTTTTTTTGACAGATTATTTAGTACTATAGATAACATAAAGTATAGATTGTAAGGTAAATGTGATTATAATTAATTATTATAATCTCATACTATGTATTGAAATTTGAAGGAATTTGGAATATTATAAGATTTACATATTCATGGGTTTTGCCTATATTTTTTTTTAGTATTTCTGTTTGTGTAATTTATTTTAGATGTGCGAATATTGTTTAAATTGTAGTGTTCTTGAAAAATAAAATACATTAAGGAAACAAAGTCAAGTTACAATTAGAATAAATGTCAGTATTTAGATTAAATTCCTTGTAAAATATGTGTATTCTTATAAATGTAATATATTTCAATTTGTGGTAAATAGATGTAATAGAAAGTTCTAGGATTGTAGACTATTTCTTTTTTTTATTTTTTATTTTTTTCATTTGTGGATGCTATCATATTCTGAGAACATTTTTTGTCTTTCTTTTTTCATATTTCCCTACAACTTTTGAATTCAAAGGTACAAAATAAAAAATCTGTGTTAAACAAGAAAATAACTTATTACATAAGCATTGTAAATGGTCTCATTTAGAATTAATTCTAATAAGATTAAGAAAAAAATAAAATTATTACTAATAAGAATGTTTTTGGCCTAAACTATGGTATTATGAGTAAATTGGTGTTTTTTTTTAAATTTTGGATTGACAGTATTTTTTAATGTGATTTTCTAAATTTCATAGAAATAATAGTTGTATTACATAAATGTCAGCAGCTTAATATTTTGAATGTTCGAAATGTTCACATATTTAATACAATTGGTATCTTATAGATAAATAAGAAGCCAGTCGTGGCGCAGGGACACAAAGTGTGACCTTACGGTCACACTTTGTGTCCCTGCGCCACGACTGGCGCCAATCGACTGGTTGTGGGTTTGATCCCCACTCGAAGAGGTGAAATATTTATTTACATTTATATTTTTATTTCTTCGCTCTGGTGTCGGGGCAATGCGCGGCGTTGAGTTCCGTCACTCAACACGCAATGCCTCCAGAACTCGGCGGAAAGTGGGGAACTGTCTTAACACTAAGTTCCCTCTGCCTAGGGTAGGCTGTGTGCGAGTAGCTGATTTATAATTAAATAAATTTTATTATTAACGATAACAATAGAAATCATGAGCCTATTTCTGTAGTTTAAAATTTATGAAATAAAACTATTTAGAAAATGTGTTTTTTATAAAATTTATTTGTTGCATTTTCTGTTATATAATTATTATTATAATTGGTAGACATTTTTAGTATTAAGAAATGTGTGAAATTAAATATGTAATTTGAAGATGTGTAAATTTCACTGTGGATAAAAAAAATTAGATTTCAACTTTTGACTGTTGATAGTGTCTATGATCTGATTTATGTACATAATAATATATATATAGGGTATTCTATTTTTTAAAAACTAAATATATTAATGTCTAAATATATAAAGAATTGGTGTATTGTACAATTTTTCTAATATTTTTACATTTTTTTTTATTTTTATTATATTAAAAGTAATTCATTTGACATAGATTTTTCGACATTTAGTAAACTACAAGTACAGTAAATTATTAAATTCAATCGAATTTAAATTGATATTTAGTTCAAAGGACTGTATTATTTTTTTTTTCTTGAATGTAATAAACGTGTTGTAGTAATAAATGACAATTTGTGAGTCGGTGTTCTGATATTTGACTGTCATAGATGTTTAAATGGTCTAGATATATGATATATACAATGTGTTGCCTGTAAACTAAAATGCTATATAAAATTTTTGGGTTTATTTTTTTTTATTATATGGTAACATTCGAAGTAAAAAAAAGAACAAGACAATTGGTTTCTTTAATTTAAACAATTTCTCTACATTATGGAATTAAATAATATATTAAAGAATTTTAGAGATATGATGTTTCTACATCAATATGTACTGAATTCCACCGAACTGGAATTGAACCCACGACCAGGCAGTATTATGATATATTTCTTTCCTTATAACGCATTGTACGTAGTGTTAAGTAATTCTAGTGTTGATTGTTTGAACAACACTATTATGAATGTTGATGACTTTTGATTGCATTTCTTTAGGTATTTTTTTTAATGATTTTTGTCTCAATTGATCGATCGTGGACATTTTGTGTAACGGTAGACATTGTATTGTGTAAAATACTATGAATAAATGATAGAATTAATTATTTCGTTTTATTTTGGTTAAATGAGAGTAAAATGTTTCTTCAGTTTTGTCAACCAATCTGTAAGTGTTAGGAAATATATTATTATTTTCGGTTTCACGTTCTATCCCGCACTTGGATAGGCAACCTGGGTACCCAGAGTTAAGACACTCCGTCCTCATTTAAGATATTTCTGATTCTCACTTTCCGCCAAATGCTGGTATAATACAAAAAACAAAAAAATGTTTTTTCAATGAATCAAAACTTAATAATAAACTCAAATTTCATATTACGCTTATTCTGCTTTTCATATATGTATATAATAAAATATTTAATTTAATATTTAAATATAATATTTAATTAATCAGAAACTTTATAATATATATATGTACATAAACAAATTTATTTTGAAAACTTAAAATTTGTTTTTGTACAAAAATAGAATTTATTATTGGTATAAATAGTGAACGCCATCTAGTTTGTTAATAAGAAATTAAGTATATAAATTTAAAATTGGTAATGACTTAGTTTTTAAAATATTCAAAAGATGGCGTTGTAAAATTATTATTAGATGTTAAAAGTGATTAAAATGAATGCTTATTTAACTACAAGCAAGACAAGACTTCTCGTTGAAATTAAAATTAACAATTCATTTGTTTTTATTATCTAAACACAATATAAATATTTTTTATAAAAAAACATTACAATATAGCTATTAAGAAGTTATATCTTACTGACCAACCAACATTACACAGAATAATCAAGAAAATAAATGACAAACAAAGTAAAACATTCAACCGGTGCTTATTAACGAAAATTCCAAAACGAAAATTTACATACAATATAATATAAAAACACCTACACTATCGAACAATGCTGACCTAGGGGTGAGGGAGATGACTTGTACAGTGTATCGTTTAACCCTTTAGGGCTGCGAGGTTATTAATATAAAAGCAAATCTCTATAACTTATGAGAACAGTGCTTCTTAGCCACCAGTTAATGTACGAAGATTTTGGATTGTATGGTACATACACCTACATACAAATCTCTTATAATACGATGTTGAAAATGACTACTGGAATGTGGATTTTCTAGAAGTAATTCGTTGTGAAACTTATTCTTGAAAGGTTTTAAAGTGTGATTCGTTTAGTGTTTCCGTGTAATTTTGAGTTTGAATCCCGAAAAGTGACAGTGGCTTAAAAGGATTTCTAGTTTTTAAAGGGGGAACTAATACAGAGAAAATATCCTAAAATCTCGTTCGTTCCCGCTACCGTAAGAAATTTCTAGTAATTCTCGGTTAGTCAACCCCTACACTCCCTGAGGACCGTACCTATATCTATGCCAAATTTCAACGTTCCACAACGATCGTATCGTCTATACATATTGACCATTGCACCTCTTATATTATATTATATAGATATTAAGAAACAGATAACAAAAACCAATCAAACTTATTTTCTATAACAGCCACCAATTTTATATAAAGATATAAGACCCGTTTTGCGTTTTATATACAACATTTACAATATCACAATAACCTATTTATTAACTTTAACTACTGTCGTCGTCGATTAATTATATAAATATATAAATAATGTAATTTCAACATATTTTCATAATTCAAGATAATATTTACGAGCGTTCCACTATCAGAAAGAAGCGATGTTATTGAGAATCGGTCAAAGGTTATCTATCGGTAGTCTATGATGTAACTGTACACTACAGTATGATACTAATTAGAATGATAAAATAATATGATTTTAAAAATCTTAATTTTTAAACAAATTAATTAGTTGCACGCTGTATCCCGCACATGGCGGGGTAGGCAGAGGGAAACAAGTGTTAAGATACTCTTAGAGTTAGAGTTCCAACTAGTGTTAGATGCTCCGTTCCCTTTTTCCGTCGCACGTTTTTGAGGGATTGCGGATTGAGTCGCGGAATTCAACGCCGTACTTTGGCCATAGTGCCAGAGTGATTAAATAAAAATATTAATAAATAATAATTCATTACACCGAATAGGGATCGAACCCACAGACGTCGCGTTCCAATCTTAATATTTAATGTGAGAATACTAGTCGTAGCCCACAATTTTATTTCCACAGATTTGAAGGTTATTAAAAAAAAGTTATTTTATGAACCTACCGCATTGACACAACTACTGAACTTAGATCCTAGAAATTTGGAATGGGAATGGGCAATTTATGGAAAAAAATTCTGAAAAAATCTTCAAGAACGGGAAAGAAAAGATGGTTTTTTCAAGTTTTTTAATTTTACGTCTTAAACTAAAAGAAAAAAAGGTGCGACAGCTATATAGTATTAATAATATGATATTAAACTTAAAACCGTTGAAAATATGAAACGCAGTATCTCTTTTATCTGTCTCCAGAGTGCTGATGTGGAGGAATGATCTCATTCAACGATAACAACGAGTAAACAAGACCCATTTATTGAGGGCCTCCTTATCGAATAAATACATACAAGAAGATGTTTTATGTTGTAAAATAAGTTATAATCTAATTAATTAATGTTCTTGTTTATTTTTAACTGGCAATACTAGTTGTAGCGTCTGATCTGCTTACGACTGAAAATACTTACCTTAGGTTTTTTTTCAACCTATAGCAGGGTAGGTTGGATACTTAGTGTAAGACACTCAGTTCTCCGCTTTCCGCCAAATTCGAGGTATTGCGTGTTGAGTGACGGAACACAATGCACCGTTTATGTCTTGGTACTGGAGCAAACAAATGAAAATATCCCATAAATAATAATTCATTCTCCTTAGTGGGAATCGAATCCACAACCGTCGCGTTACTGTCACACGCACGATTGCGTTGTTGAGTTTGACAACCCAATAAGCAAAACACACTTTTGTTTAATTCTGGTAAAACGTGAAGAACGGTCTTAAGATTTTTAATTTGTTGTTTGAATAGAAATACCTACATACATATATAAGCGTCATTTGTACCAATTCTGCTGTGAAACCTTATTGTTGCGCGACATTGCTAAAGTTGCTGTCAAATAATTGAATAAAATAAATAAATAATAATCTATATCTTTTTTGGCTTCATTGTGTATTTCGCACATAGCAAGGTAGGCAGAGGGAACCTGGGACCCCTTGTTAAGCTCCGTCACGCAAAATACAACACAAAAACGCTCTCGAAACGCATTCACTTAACACTAGGTTACTTTTACCCACCCTGGAGAGTGTGAAGCTGTTTGTTTATCTTTTCTTATTCTTATCACCTATTCTTGTAGATAAAAATATAAACGTTACTTCCATTTTTACTTACTAAAATTCGATTAAATCATATCACTCAATAAATCTATATCATTTATTTAGTCCTCCTCGCCAAAAAAACGCCCTTCTGAGGGAAACACTCCCAAGAGATCACTTGTCACGTGTATCCACAAAGATAAGGTAAAAATATTATGGTTATGATAATGTATTTTTTTTATAACCGCTGATAACGTTGTTTTTACGTAGAATTCTCTTTTTTTTATGTACTGCCGTAAAGAATATCTTCGTTTTTGTATGTAAGAACTTGAAATATCTATAAAGTGGAGACAGCTTTATTGGAAATTACTTTTTTATATTTATTTTTTATATATTTTCTTATATAATGTATTAATGTTATAACCCATTGTGTATTTTTATATAGTTTTTTTAAGTATGATGATTTATTTTACCTAGAAATTTTCATATTTTCTATCGCTTCAAAGAAGATATTATGGTAAAACTTATAATAGGTTATTATCAAATCGTAATTTATTTAGAAAAATAAATGTTATATAAAATTATACTGTATTCATGTAAATAAGAATTAAATATCTAAATGAAATATCTTAATGAAATTAAAAACATAAAAAATAACGATTTATCACCCTAAATAATATCTATAGAAAATTTTATACATGTATGTATACATACATATAATGAAATCGTATCGGATTTGTGTATGTTATTGATGGTATTTAATAACGCAATAGAAACAAAAATAATGTTTTTTTTTTCTATTTTTTGTCTGTTTGTCTGAGCTTGTCCGCGCTAATCTCGGTAACGGCTTAATCGATTTAATTGCAGTTTTCACTACTGTATTTTGGCAAGCGTATTAGTATATTTTTCGTATCATATAGTGATATTTTTTTAGATTAGTTTTGAGGCCAGTCGTGGCGCAGTGGCACAAAGTGTGACTGTAAAACCGACTGGTTGTGGGTTCAATCCCCACTCAAGGCGATGAAATATTTACATAAATTTTTATTTCCATTTCTTCGCTCTGGTGGCAAAGCGCGGTGTTGACTTCTGCCACTCAACACGCAATGCCTCTAGAATTCGGCAGAAAGTGGGGAACAGAGTATCTTATCACTAGGTTCTCTCTGTCTACCCTGCTGTGTGCGAGATACAGCGTGAAGCTGAATTTATGATACTTTTTTTAAGATTGTTTTATAAATAGTTATTTATAGCACCTTTGTCGAAAAGAATTGGATTGCATCTTTACATTTCAATGATATTATTATTAAAAAAACAAAAGTACCTAATGGAGATTAGTAAATTAATAAAGATGTAGTTGAAGCGGGCGAAGCCGCGAGCACGTCGCTAGTCTACAATAACTCAAAGGAATACGTATAGTAGGCGGGTTAGACAGATCCCGATTGGTTGAACCCGCGGGTCATGACCCCGCCAATCGTGACGCGCCCGCCCTAATTGCTTCACCTTACCTTTGCTACTGAAAAATATTACGTATAGGGTTATATAAGTATTTACTTGTCTGTAATTTAAATGTATATTTTTATTTCTTCGCTCCGGTGTTGAGGCGAAGCGCGGCGTTGAGTTCCGTCACTCAACACACAATGCCTCAGAATTCGGTGGAAAGTCTGCCCACTTTGCAGTGATCACAGTGTTTACATTAGGTTTTCTCTGTCTATCCCGCTACTTGCGGGATACAGCGTGAAGCTGACATTTTTTTAAAATATTACAAAGTTTAAGTTTATTTTTTTGAACTCTCTATTCTCGAGCACTGCTGTTTCCAATAAAAAAATGCTACGATTTTGTTTGTGCTGGATAGTCCATTTATCAAAGAAGGCTATAATAGACTATACTATATTACTAATCCATTTAGCCCATTGCACCTCCGTTTTGAGATATCTTGGGTACTTGGAACTTGTCTTGTTATATACAGTTAGGAATGCTATTTAATATTGGGAATATTATGTTGGTTACTTATAGATTTCTATAAGACATCTACCTATCACGCCACTATGACGCGATAGCGTCATCAATTATTATTAGTCTACCCTGCAACTT
>DWQW01006938.1:0-15630 GCA_018249695.1 Heliconius erato demophoon | reverse complement strand
ACAGTTTAAGTGACTTCTGCATTTGCAAGTCATACCCTAAGCCTTTGGACTCAAAGAACCTTCGGCGTGGAAGCTTTTGAAGAAACGAATTTAACATTTAAATTAAATACGTTTACTGCAGCGTTGGAGAAACTTGGTTGGAAACAATTTTTTAGTTTCCAATGTTCTGATGTTTTATGGAAAGTGGTATAGCGTCTGATTGTAAACGCGACGGTGGTAGCTTCAATTCTCTTTTGCGGAATTATTTTCATTTTCTCGCATCGGCAGCAAGATAAATTGCAGAGTTCCGTCACTTAAGATGCTGGGGTGAGGGGGACACAAGATTCACTCAGGATACATTCAAGTAAAAAACTTGAATAAGACTACACAAAAAAAATGCAGAGTAACCGACCGAAGGTTTTATTTTATATTATTTAGTTATTTTGGTTTTGAATTTTGGCCAGTTTCGGCCATATGGCCGAAACTATTTCTGGTTTCGACCAAAAAATGGCCGAACCTTCGGCCGTGCCAAAACTAAATACTTGTCAGGCGTCACTCTGCTAATAATTGTTGTCCACGAGTAATGAAGTCAATTTACATTTTATTATAATATAACTTCTAGAGCTTCGGAGATGATAGGAAAAAGTGCGATAGCTAATTGTTGTCTTTGTTTGAAGGAAATCGTAGCTTGGGTTTCGGCCGAAACTAAAATTAAAACTGAAGGTTCGGTTTCGATTTCGGTTTCAGCTAAACATCCTGTTTCGTTTGGATACTAATATATAAGTACAATTAAAAAGCTTTTATTTTCTTAGCATGAGACATTGTATGACATTAAATGTCATCAAACAACAAGCAAAACTACTATTCGAGTTAAAAATAAAAAACGGAGTGACCCTTCACTTTGTTTCCTCATTAGTGAAAAAAACATAAAAATACGTAAATATTAACTTTAATGAAATATTCTAGTTAAAACACCAAAATAGTGAACCAAAAGTTAAGCAATAATTCATAATTAATAGATCTAAGACACGATAAATCATAATATGATAACGATTTTGTAACTTTAGACTTTGAACTTTTAGGGGAGTTGTTTACTTGAGTAATGGTTATCGTAAAACGCGGGTATTTCCTGGAAAATTTAATCTATCTCACCTTATCTTGAATGAAAACATGTGGATATTCAGTTTACAACCTATTAAACTGTTCAAATTTCTCTTTTAGAGTTAAAATAAAGGAAATTTATAGTGTGCTAGCTTTTAAGTGTGGCTTCGCTCGCGTGGTTAAATAGAAATAAGTAAGAATTGTGCATGACACGAGACTCTTTCCAATCAGCCTGTCTCTTCTCTCACTCTTTAGCCTATAGATATATATAGCCTTCGGCACCGACTCATCGTTCTCCGTTTTCAGTCCAAATTCACCTTTTTCTCTTAAAAGCCCGAATTTAACGCCGGGATAGCAATAAATAAGCTTAAATGAAAAACAAGTAAAGTAAAACGTCCCCCCGGGCATGTATCGAGAGGTTGATGACAGTGGACGAGGCGAAAGAGATAGGCAGACAACGAAGCGCTTAGCGATCCGTTCTCTCTGTCTACCCAGGGATGTGAAGCTAAGTGAAGTGACCCGTTTACCAATATATAAACTATCAATATATTTTTTTCAGTTTCACGCTGTAACCCGCAAATAGCACGGTAGGCAACGGGAACCTAGTGTAAACCGATATTTCGTGTCGAGTGCAGAAACTCAACCCTTCCGAGTGGGAATCGAACCCACAATCATTACTATTACATATTACTTGTGCTACTGTACCACAACCGCCTTATTAAAAAAAAATTTATTAGTTGATCGTGGTAATTTTAGCGTGGTGTTGCGGAACTCAACACAGAATTTGGTAGAAAGTGGAGTGTCTTAATTCCCCCCAGATTTCCTCTTTCTACCCTGCTCTGTATGGGATATAGCGTCAAACTAAAAAAAACCATTAAAAATACTATTTGAAGATTTAATACACGTTCGATCATTTATTTCGAACATAGCCTTTGGCGTGTAATTACGGATAGACCCCCACAAAGATGAAAAAGATCGGCATTATGATAACAGTTATTATGAAGGTTTTCTTGGACTCTTTGTCTTCGAGCTTTATACTTTGATAGTATTTTTATATTTTCGGACTATTGTCCTTTTTTTGGTTTTACTTGTTTTCTTGTAATATATTCTACTTACTTTTTAGAAAACGAATAAAAATTTGAACGTAGCGGGACTCGAACCCGCGCCTCCTGGAAACCGGCCAGGCGCTCTGACTACTAAGCCATACGTTCTTATACGTTTTCTAAATAAGTATTTTTCTTTCATAAGTGTGGAATAACACTTTAAAAATGTTAAAAAATATTAACGTAGCGGAATTTGAGCCTGCGCCTTTTGGAGCGGTGGAATGGCATGTGGGCGATCTCGACTTGCACTTGACCAGTTTTTAGTGCATATTTTTTTTTGTTCATATTCGTATATATAAAAAATAGACAGAGAGAACGTATGTATGTTAAAGATATTCTTCCACTTCCACTTTTGGAAACATTGAGTATTGACATATAACTTATCTTAGCAGAACAAGAAAATGAAAGCCAATAATAGCCCTGGGCAAGGATCAGTTGAAACATTACTTATTTGTTGTTTTTTTGCTTCAAGGGTGGGTCGAAAGAATTAAATACTAAGAAATTTCATCACTCACCGTCCAAAAACCGACCATAGTGATCGAGATATTTGTGGGTGGCGAAACTCATCTTATCTAGGCACTAGAGACTAGAGAAAATAAGAATAATTCATTTTATACTAATACCATATTAGCGGCGTTGAGTTCCGACACTCAACAAAGTCACTCAAGAAAGTCTCAGTTAGTGGGGAACGGTGTGTCTTAACACTAGGCCCTCTGCCTACCCTGCTGTGTGCGGGATATAGCGTGGAGCTGATTTGATTTTTACTAATATATTAACACAACCACAAGTATTATACTGTGAGGTTCTAGAAAATGGGTATAGCTTCTATAGTAACAAATTGATTCAATTTATATTTAATAAAAAGTGCAAATTTTAAATCAAAAATTTAAGGCCATCATTCACATTCACGATTACAAATTAATCCTATAACTTGGTCTCCCCCGGGATAAAAGTGCTCTAATGTCACCATTTACGTCACTGTGACCTAATTTAGTTTTTAGACCAGCGCGGCGTCACTGTACGTCCCAGGAAGATCCACTCATAAAATTTATATAGAACTTTCTAATTTTATTATTTCAGTTTCATACTTTATCCAGCCCTGTGGAGAGAATCGTTTGTCAACACACTCCATTCTCTGCTTTTTGGCGGAATTCGCAGAATTGCGTAAGGAGTGACGGAATATAACGACTCTTTTTTCTTGCTAGAAGTTGATGGAGAACTTTAATTAATTCATTTGGGATTTAAAACATACTCATCGTATTTACAGTGAGACGTTGACCTAATGTCCACAAGTCTTTAATCTTGTGGTATATTCATTTATAACCAAATCAAAACGTGCGACTGTAAACCCGAAGGTTATGGGTTTGATTCCCACCCGGTAAAATTAAATATATATATTTTTTATTTTTAATCTCTAATAACGAGGCAAAGCAAGGCGTTGAGTCCCGCCACTCAACACAAAAGTGTCTTAATGGGAACAAAGTATCTTAACATTAGGTTCCCACCTTCCCTCTGCCTACAACGTTCAAACAAGCAAACTTTTCAATTTTATAATATTAGAGTAAATAGTATAGAGGAATTTACAATGTCAATGGCGCCAATAAACGCGTCCATTGTTCATTTGAAGGACACTCATTAAAACTACTGTAGCGTTGTTATTCGATAGTTACATTTTATTGATGGGTACTTTGTGAACTATGCTATTTGATAATTGTAAATTCAAAATTTTAAACATATTTGATTTTATTTTTCTGCGGCGGCGGCTCTTTGAATCTCTTTTACTCCACTCCTTTCAAAACTCTCCGACTTTTGAGGCATTGCGTATTGAGTGTCTGAACTCGACACCACAGCGAAGAATGAGTACTAGTAAATACTAATCCATTCCTCTGGGTCGGAATCTGAACCCCCAACTGTCGCGTTACAGTTACACAGTTGTGCCCCTGCATTAAGTAAATGTTAAGATCTGTTTAAAATAAAAAATTAGATTTTTGATTTTCAATACGTATTTATTTCTTAAGCTAGATATACCCGGACTTGCGCCACCCGGCAAACATTTTAAAAGGAGATGGAAAGAGGAGAACGGAGAAATTAATCTCTGGATAGTTTTTATCTTTTTTACTTTTTTATTGCTTCGCGCTGTATCTCGCATAGCAGGGTAGGTAAAGAGAACATAATGTAAGTCACTCAGTTCTCCACTATTGTGCATTATGCGGAACTAGACGCCGCACCAGAGTAAGGTAATGATAATTTGCTACTCCGAGTGCTATAATCATGGTTTATCGTTCAAAGCTGTCTCTCTTATCTTTTGAATTAAAATTATAAAAAAAAACACAAGTTATAATTATTTAACACGAATCTTATAAATTTTGTTTATTTAATCAAATAAATGACTTTTCTTGATAAGGTATTAGCGTCGGAACGCTCGCGACTTCCTTACTTGGCAACTTTAGGTATCATAAATCATAATTGGGGGTGTAATTTAACGATCATTATATAATGATGTGTAGGTATTGAAGGGCATATTTTTATCGTCGTTTTACCTATAAGTTTAGTACTTATAGATACAAATATAAGACATAAGAAAAAACTTCTAACAATTTATCAATTTTTTACCTTAACAATATAGCATACTGCCTGGCGGAACTTAGCGCCGCACACTATTTAACTATTGAGAGTAGTTACTCTGTTTGTTATTTATTTATAAATATTAGAATAAACAAATAAATAGACTTGTCTGATTAAACACACAATATATAAAAAATACTTTTTATTTAATTTCACAAATCTCTAAATAGTAAGTTTTTTAGCATTTAGTTCCCAAGTCCCAAGTTATCTATGCCTATCCTGCTATGTGCGGGATACAGCGTAAAGAATCTCCACGAGTAGCAAATAACATAGATAGCTAAAAGTCAAGACACAGTTCTATACTTTCCACTCGTGGCAACATACAACGCCCCGCTTAATCGTATTACCAAGGCTAGGAAATAAAAATGATTCAATTTCTCGAGTTAAAGTCGAACCCACAACTATCACATTTACAAGCACACGCTCTGTTTCACCACAACCGCCTCTACTGATTATACTTTCGGTATTTTAAAATAACTATTAAGGTGACGTGTGAACCGGCAGTTTACGGCCTCCACACCTCAAGACCGCTAAGTTCTTAAAACTACTTAACTAATTTTGATGGGTTAGTCGTCTTCGGGGACTCGTTGAAACTTTCTTACAACACCTAACACGTTAGAGTTATGTTTTTGAAAATATTTTCTAATATTTTTTTTTTATAAAGATTTGCAATAATGCACTAATCTCAAGAACTGTTGCTTCAAATTATAAAACTTTTCGTGTTAGATAAATAGAGGTCGGCTATATTACTTAGTGATTACCTCACGTTAATGGTTTCAGTCAGACCTACGTAAAACACTGAGAATGTGTTATGAACATTATACACTTTTTCTTATTTCCTCTTGACTGAGATGGTGTTTTTTTTAGCTTCACGTATCTGTATCCTACAAGTAGCAAGGTAAGCAGAGGGAACGTGGGAACCTATTGTTAAAACACTCCATTCCCATTAAGCGACACAAGTTTCTCAGTTTACGCTGAATTCACGGCATTGTAAGTCGACTGGCGTAACTCAACGCGGCGACGGCTTCAAAAAAAAGTTAGGTAAATACTCATTCTTTACAACATTTTTCAAAAGCCGTGTCACAATTTATAATCAAAGTCATGAACGTAGCTTTAAACCATCAGATTTTCACACTTCACTGTGAGGCGCCTCCTAGAAGTCGAGCTACTAATGAGTTATTAATTATCCTTCTAATATAAATTTCCAAGTGTTTAACGCCCAATATTAATAACCTATCTCCAACGTCAATCTTCGATTGTTTCATATATTTATCCAATCTAGAGATTGGATAGATATATGAAACAATCTAAGATTGACGTTGGAGATAGGTTATTAATATTGGGCGTAAGAGGACAGTCGTGAGAGATGGGTGCACAAGCGTGCGCACTGTATACGTGACACGTTGTGGGTTCGATTACTACTTAAAGACACAAAGCGTGACATGTGTTGAGTTCCGCCTCTCAATCCTCAATTCAATTCCATTGAAAGTAGAGAACAGAAATGTGTTAATGAAAACGGAATGTCTTAACACTAGGTTCCCTGGTTTTCTCTACCTATCCTGTTATTAGGGGAATATTAAATCAGCGTCTAATAATAAACGTCTTTTAGTTCCATTCCCACTCCGGGAAATATCCTATAATATGGAAATGTCGCCACTTAAGACATTACGTCTCGTAAATTAAGCGGAAATCGGGAAACCCGTTGAAACCCGGGGAACTTTTAACAATAGGTTCCTTTGTTTGCTCTTGATGTATGTAGGATACAACGTAGTATAGCTTAATATAAAAAAATGTCCAATATTGGTTAAATATGTACGTTGTATGTTTATTTATTAGACAGCAACGAGTATATCATGTTAGAATAAATTTAAATGTATTATAGTTTGAATATTTTTTTTATTTCATATTTATTGAATACTAGAGGGCGCGCGCGGCTTCGCCCGCTTATTAGGAGTGAATTCTAAAAAAACCACGTTCAATAAAATATTTTTAACAGTCTGAATTTAAATTTCTAATAAAAATCGGTGGCAATTTAAAGATTTTTCCATATAAACTTTCAACCCCTTATTTGAACCCTTAGGGGGTGAATTCTTAAAAACCATGAAACACGTGTTCAATGAAGTGTTTTTAAGAGTTTAAATTTCAAATTTTATAAAAATTGGAACAGTTTTAAATTTTTTTCCATACAAACTTTCAACGCCTATTTCATCCCTTTAGGGTTAAAATTTTTCAAATTCCCTTCTTAGTGGATGTCCAGAATATGTAAATAAACATCTGCCCAAATTTCACGTTTCTACCATCAGCGGTTACGGCTCTGCGTGCGTCTTACCTCAGTCAGTCAGCACAAGTCCTTTTATATATATAGATATTTCTACAGCGAGCCGTCGTCGCGCAGCGGTACAATATCTCACCTTCAACGAAATTATTGTGAATTCAATTCCCGCTCGAGGAAAAAAAAGATTTTTAATTCCTCGTTCTGGTAATAAGACAAAGCAACATACATAAGTTTTGACACGTAACACATACTATCACTAACATTAGGCGAAAAGTTGGATACGGAGTGTCTTAACACTATGTTCATCCTACCCACATGAAGGATACAGCGTGAAATAATAGAAAAGAGCAGATATTATATATAATTATTATTATCGAGAGAATATCTAATACCATAAGTAAATAAGGTGCAAATAGTTTGTTTACTATAAAGCGCCAATTAACAAGGTGGCGGTGTTTGTAGTTCGAATTTGATTGAGAGGTTTAATTCTGTACTCGGATTTACTACTGAGACCTGTCTAATTTCAAATGGGTGTTGTTGTTATATGATAATAATATGGTATGATATATTTAAGATTAAGTTTTAACCGAGGCTTTGCCCGCGTCACCGCTCATGGTTGTCATTGGTTATTGAAAAAGAAAATTAATAAATAAATCAATTAGAAATTAACGAAAAAATTAAACATTTGATATTTTTATTTCTTCGCTCAAGTAACGAGGCAAAATTCGGCATTGAGTTCTGCCACTCAACACGCAATGCCTCTAAAATTCGGTGGAAATTGCGGGAAGTGTCTTAATAAAAACGGAATATATTAACACTAGTCTCCCAGGTCCCCATATTTGTCCTCATATTTTTTTAAATCTCTTGACGTTACTATACTATTTCATAATGAACGGTTGAATAGATTAAGCATAAAAGTATAACAAACAAACAACTTCACTTTCGTGTTAATATTATACAAGGATAAGTACCATAGTAGCGTAGTGGAGATAACTTAGCGTAGCGTCTGACTGTATGGACGATATTTGCAGTTCTTTAGTCAAGATTTTTTATATCTATATTACTCTCATTTTCCTGGCTTTATTATTATATTAGTACAAATATGTGAATTATTATAACCATAGCTTTTTATTAAATTGACGGCGTTTAGTTCCATCATTTAAATTTTAAATGTTTGATAATAGTGTGGTACGTGGGGAAAGGAGAGTTTTATCACTATTTGCCAGCCCTGGTGTATGCGGAATAGCATTATGGCTTTACAGATATATTATATAAGAAAATGTCAGATTTAATCTTGTTGTCTAATAATTAAGTCTCTTGAATTATACATTCATACGGTAAAAACAAAAGGCCATTACCCACAACGGGGTTAAGTTTTAATTAGTTTTACCCTCAATTCGGACTATATAAATATATACTGCTTGGCTTGTTTAGGTGAATATTTTTGTAAACATATCTTATTTATTACTAAAGAACATCTACTTATTTTTATTTTTATTTCTTCGCTCTGTTAACGAGGCAAAGCGCGGCGTTGAGTTACTCAATGTGCAATGTCTCCAGAATTCGATGGAAAGTGAGGGACAGAGTATCTTGCCACTAGGTTTACAAGTTCCCTCAGCTTACTAAGTTATGTGCAAGAAACAGCTTGAACCTAAAGAAAAGTTCCATTAATCAAGAAAGTCAATCGGATATAATAAGATAAGAGGATTACTTGAAATAACGGGAACCAGAAATGGGATTTTCCATTTTATTCATTAGTTAGTTGTTCACGAAAACAACCCAAAAAATATGTTAAAAACACTTACGACCAAAAATTATCAACAAGAAAAAATAAACCAATATATTCTCAAAACAACATACAAATTTGTCCATAAATAAATCCATATTCCAAATACCTACCTAGGCTTCATTTACTTTACCAACAGTCAACAGTGAATCGCCGAACCATTTCCTGAAACCCAAGAGACCGAACTATTACTTGGTGTTTTGATTCATATTTATGTAGATACCGCAAACCTCCACGATCACTGCAAGACATTGACTAATGCCTGGCCATAATTTCTATCTCGTATAAACTCGCCAGTTCTACAAGACCTCGCTCACCCCTCTCGTTTACTGCACAATTGAGGATTTCTTAGGTATTTTAGAGGAATTTAGAGGTCTATTTAGAATGGTGTTCACAGAAGCATCGGTTAGGGATATTATCGTGCAACTAAACGTGCTAAATCAGGAGATACATGTTTGAACAATTAGTCTTTGAAAAGTGAACGGAGTTCGTATTCCATGTTTAGAGTTGGCTTTCTTTTTTTCTCGCTGTTTCTCGTATGTAGCATGATAGGCAGGGAACGTAGTGTTAAGATACTCCGTTCCCATTAAGATACTTTCGTTCCTCACTAATTTGTCATTTGTTATAGATTTTTGTATTGATCTTATTATTTTTAAGCATTATAAATTTAAATTAAATTTAGAATAAAGGTTATTATGGTACAGAATCCTAGGGTTTATCTGTAAACGAGAGGAAATTAATTTAAATAATTTTGATTTGCTTTGTTTTGGTCACCAGACAAAAGAAGATTTTGACTTTCGTTACTGATAAGCCGAAGAAGTCCTTCGTAAATTTGGCGGAGTCTTAACACTAGAATCCCTCTTTATGCCCTCTGTCCTCCTCCTCTATCCCTCTAAAAAAAATTAAGAGTAATCACCGTCATTTTGTTTTCTATTCTCTATTTATTTTAAGACACTGCATTTGCTAACTTACACTAGCATCTGTCGAAATTTTAATGAAATCACAAAATTTTCAAAACAAAACAAAAACATAACAAACATATAAGCATATAACCTAATATACTTACATTTATTAGGCTACATATACAATACTGGAACTTGGTAAACAAAATGTATTGAATATGAATAAGATAATTGTTTACCTCGCACGATTACAAGGAAGTACTAAAGGACCGGATCTCTCTATTGAGTCTCTCTTTAGTGAATGTATAATAGATTGTTATTTGTACTCGTATAATTATTATTAGCTTGATTGTAGAGAAATTTAGTGAAATTATCTTTTGTATTTAGATGTTGTATATAATATGTATGAATTTATTTTAAGTGCTTCTTACAATAAATTAATAAAACAAAAATAAATAAATCGGCTTCACTCTACATTTGGCACACAACAGAATACGCAGAGGGAATCTAGTGTTAGGACACTTCGTCCCCCGCTTTCCGAGAAATTCTTGAAGTATTGCGTGTTAAGTGGTAGAACTCAACGCCGCAAATGTAGAAAAAAAATATTAGGTTAGGTATATGGGCTGTATTTCTAGATTACTTATTCTTTCTGCCTACCCAGTGGAAGTAAAGAGTGGCTAATTTATTTTTTGTTTAAGGAAAAGACAAGGCAAATGAGCGTACTGGTCACCTGATGTTAAGTGATCACCACCGCCCACGACCCCGTGTGCACCAGAGGGTCTACACGTGCGTTGTTGGTCTTTAAGATACCTATGTCGTATCGACCTAGATCGCATGTGGGGCATTCCACAGTTGCATGATGCGTGGAAGGAAGTTCCTACGAAACCGCTAAGTAGTGGAGTGCTACGATTGATGGTAGATGATATTTGAGCTTGTATCACGTGGCGGAACCTAACGCCGCAACGCAAACCCACAAATTTCTAATTTATTAAAAGATCTCTCTAATTGTAAAGTTGCACAATTGTGGTTGGTAAATAACTTTTAATTTACCAGAACCACACTTCACAGATTAAGGCGGCCTTAATTACTTTGAAGTAAGTTCCCAGAACAAAGCCCGATTCAGTACTTGTTATCTAAATAGTAGAACTTTCAATAATCAACAAATATTTAAGGCGATGCGAGTTGTAGTTGTTAGTTTTGAACTACAGTTGTGCTTGTAGGTAAGTAACGTGAAGTAGCTTTAGATAAGTTGTATTTCGAGACAAATTAACGAAAATAAAAATAATAAAGCCCTTCCGATCAATTTGTCTAAAAAATAAAAAAATTGTCTTGTTAAATAAAAAAGTAGCATGAGGGAACGTAGTGTTAGAACTCTCCGTTCCTCATGCACCGTCCAGTTTTCGATACTGTAATCCAGCACTGCAATTCCAAACGATAAGAAATATTATAATTTCAATTATAAGAATAATAAAGCATAAAAAGTGAAAATATTCATCAATTTTCCAACTTTACGCTATATAGATATATTTTATCAAAAATATCGGATAACTCCCTTAAGGCTACTTCGACTACAAATGGGCCCTAATTTATTATAGGGGACTTACAGTCGACCTTCGACAGTTTCGAGTTCGTGATAAATAGTACCCTACTTCCTTGTTACGAGTAATGAAAACGCCAAAGTAATTTACTATCAACATATTAATATATTTTCTTGATATTTAAGATCAAATATTTACACAGTATGTGAATGTAAGTCTGACGGTTTTTCAGAGATTCGATTTTCACTCGAGAATTGAATTTTAGCAAATTGAAAGTTTTGCCACGTAATGTCTTCAAAAATTTGTGACAAACGGAATGTCTCAAAACGAGGGTAACTCTACCTACCCAGCTTTAGCACAGAGTATGCTGTGAAACTTAAATAAATAAATATTGATTGATATTTTACGTTACGGCTCGCTAGTACAGTGGGTAATATCGAAACGATCAACATAAAGTAACTTAGCCTAAATATTTCCTTACTAAATATTTCCTTACTAAATGGACTATTCAACACAGAAATACATTTTCAATTGGGGCCATTAGTTTTTGTGATAAGTCCGTTGAACCAAAGAAATTCTTCAATTTAACTTAACTTACTTAGCTTCACGCTTTATCCTCCTATAGTCCTCATGCTTTTTACGTGACCTTCTCCCAGTATCTTTGATATTGTGTTTTCGAAGGTCATCCGAGGTCTCCCCCTATCTCCCTTACCACTCACTTTTCCATCATAAATCTTCTTTGCTATTCGCCGTCTCATCAATGCAGCTAAGGCTTCGTTAACCTTGCTACCGGTAGCAATACGCCTTTCCACATTCATCTCCTTTCTTCCATCTCTACTAAACATACTTCCCAAATATACCAAATTCTTCAGTTTTATAATATTGGTATAGATTCTATAAAAATAATCAGCTTCACGCTATATCCCGCATAAAGCAGGGTAGGCAGAGGGAACGTAGTGTTAAGATACTCCAATAATAATAATAATTTATTCATATTAAAACTACAAAAAAAAAAAATTCATAACGATAATAACCGCATTAGTTATAAACTGTGTCGCAGTTATTATTATTAATATTCTATAGATAATTATTAATATTAATAAAAAGTTTGAATCAATCCATCATTGAAGAAAAAACTCCCTACGTTAGATAGATCGTTGTTAGAATTACAATGTTAGTATAATATTATCATTCGTTTTTCTAGTTTTCCTCTTTCAGTAGTAATATTAGTTTTTTTAGCTTTACGCTAATCCCACATATAATAAGGTAGGCAGAAGGAACTTAAGGATCTATTGAGACTCTCCGTTCCCATTAAGACTTTTACAAGAGTTACAAGAAGAAGAAAATTAAAATATTAAATACTAGCGACCAGCTCGCGGCTTTGCTTGCTTAAATTTGTCAATTATTTGTTTGTTTAAGTACAGAGAATTACATTCCTGTTTTAATAAATAATATATTAAGACTTCTAAAGTGAAAATTATTAAAACCATAGAAAAAATATTATTGGGTGCATTTTACAAAGTAACAGAAGGAACAGGAACAATGATATTTCAAAATTTTGTCTGTTTGTCGACGCTTATCTCAAAAACGGCTTAACTGATTTAAGGAGCGAACACGCGAACGCGGTGCGGGAGCGGTAAAATCGGTTTAATTGTTTTTATTTACTTTTTATTGTAACATTCGACATATATGAATTTTGTAATGATTAAACAACTGACCTTTATAATTATTTATTTATATCCTCGATATTAGAGAAATGATAGCTTTTTTGGGCACTCTTAATTTTTTAAGAAAATAAATTTGACCAAAATATATTTATTTATTTTAAGATAAAAATTAAAATAACATATAATATCTTATATACTATATTATAATAATATATGTTATATTTATACAAATGAGAATGTATTTTTTTGTTTAATAGCTCCCAATAGTTATTACAACGCATGCAAGGAAAGTACATTTTAGAAAGTTGTTTAATTTTATTAAAATTATAAAAACTACCAACATTGTAATAGTTAAAAATATTTTCTCTGGCTTCTAATAAATTTTTTAAAAAATATCAAAACTGTACACCTTAAGTTGCGGAACAGCACACCAAGCTTTAGCTTGTCACCGGAGCGAGGATATTATTGTTATTTATTCCTCCACATTAGAATCGAACCCATAACCGTCGCGCTTACTTCTAGACACTGTGCCGCTACACCACGCTACACCCTAATATTAATTTTGATTTAGAATTTTTTTTTTACTTTCCATAGAATGGTTTTAATTATTGTATGCCTTTTTCAGAATATCAATTTATTCTGAAAGAACATCAATTTAGATTGTAAGCTAAAAAACATGAAACATTTTTCATAAAACAAATAAAATATGCTCGAAAAATTCATATTTTCTAATCAAAAATTCTAATAGTAATTTTCAACTTCAATTACAGTACTAACTAGAAAAAAAATACGTTTAAACCTCCATTCCTTTGTTTTTGTTTATATTTAACAGACTTCTTTTAAAAGGTTCTAAATTCGTTAATTATTTTTTTTATGTTTTTCCTTCTATTTCTTAGTCATTTGTGCGCCAATTTATTTTTCTTGTTTGAAAGAGCATTGCTACCAAGACCAGATCTGATGGTGGAATCCCATGGAAATAAAGGAAGCCCTCATATTTTATAAGTACGTACTATGTGTTTCATATAATTTCTTATAATAATCATAAGTTTCAGTCGAGAAAATGAAATATATAATATTTTCAATGAGGCAATGCATAACTCCGAGTGAGTTTCGCCACTCAACGCCACTCAACACAAAATCTCTCTAAAAATTAAGTGGGGAACGGAGTAACTTTACACTACGTTCCTAAAAAATATTACATACATAATGAAATGACTGCTGTACCTATAAACTATTTCTCAAACCTATAAATTATTTCTCAAACCAGCATTCAAAATTGCTTACAAAGTGTTCTTTATATTAATAGTATTGTGGTATTAACGCCATTAAGCACGCGTCCCTTGTAGCTGCCATTCTATACAAAATAATTAAGCTTCCAACTATAAAATTGAAATTCTTTGTGTACTTTATGTTGTACTAAAATATTATTATTTTAATTATATATAAAGTATAATACTGTATAAATATTTGTCTGTAAAAGACTTTTTTCAACTCCTTTATACAGTGTAACTGGGTTGGCAAAAGGAACCTACTGTTAAGGTATTCCGTCGTTCTCTATTTTTCGGTTCATTTTTGTTATTGTAAAAAAGTCAACCAGAAACATATACGAAATAACAATGAAAACAAAAGGCAACCATAAAAGTACATCGAATGGCAAACATCATTTATTAGTTTTTAGGGCACTGTAATTTTTAAATATATATAAATTTTGGTAATAAATAAACAATATAAGAATTCCCTCTACTGGGAATCGTACACACAATCATATCTTGCCATATTAAAAAACTCAATACTAATCGGAGAGATACATAAGTAGATATATATATCTTAATGGGGACGTAGTGTCTTAACATTAAGTTTCAAAATTCCATCTGCTCGCTTACCTAACATATATGTGCGGGATACAGCGTGAAGCTAATTTTTATTTTATTTAATTTGACATACACATTGCTAAGGCAATGCGTATTCCGCTTTCGCGTAAATTAGTTCTCTAGTAAAAGTAAATATTCCTTTATTTCACAATACTTCAATATTCCTACAAACTTCTGTAAAATGCATCGTATTTAAGTGAATTTTTATCGAGCGTCAAAACCTTTGAGATTCTCTTTCTAATAGTATTCAAGGCCCGTCCGATGACATGATTCTGCATTTTTATGACTTTTATGCATTTGAATTATCGAACTCCCGTCCACTTCGGTTATACTTCCTATTCCTTTTTTTAGCTTCACGCTGTATTCCACCAATAGCAATGTCGGCACAAGGAACCTGAAAATTTTTTGTAAGCACACTCCGTTATCCACTTTTCGCAAAATTCTGGAAGCATTGCATGTTGAGTGGCGAAACTTAACGCCGCGATTAATCTAATTACCAGAGTGAAGAAATGAGAATATGAAATATTTTTAGATCTAAACTGGCTCATTTCTTAAACATTTTGCATAGTGAACTGACAACTTCCCTAACCTGAACATATACAAACATACATGCATACAATATATATAAAACTCCCATACCATATTATTATATAGGGGTAGGTGTAGGTGTCACCCAGCCACGGGTATCGCGCGCTCCATTAAACGCGACTCGCATGAAATATGGCAAATCATACATGAATAATCTTTGCATCATTTTAAATATTAGAAGGGTTATATTTTTAA